>ML792313.1:237704-319209 GCA_009831015.1 Picea engelmannii | reverse complement strand
GATTAGAGTTTTGTATGAGATTGTTTCATGATCCATGATATACATAATATATGATAGTGGGGTTTTTAGCTTTACGCTTTCCCGGTAAAACTTCTGTGTTATGTGTTCTTGATATTTCACTTTGTGATCATGGTTTAATTTTCTGCAAGAATAATAGTAGAAGCGATTTTGTATTTAGTAGTGGAATATAATTGTTAGATTAGGAGAATAATAGGAAATACTTAATTTGTATTGAAATTTTTACATGGTATCAGAGCCACGAAGCCATGGAAGTGAGGTGCGAAAATAATTGTATTCTCGCAGGTCCCATCTCTGGCAGGGTGCGAACCTTAGTACTGGAAACTTCCCACATTTCTAGGAGTAGAAATTCTCACACCCTACTCAAAGGAGAGGTGTGAAATTCATTAAGATTCTCGCAAGCTTATTAAAGGAGAGGTGCGAACTTCCCTCACCCCATTGTGCATTACAGTGAAAACTTCCTTGTGATTTTCGCAGGATGTACACTAGTAGGGTGTGAACTTACTCAACAAGTTCATAGGCTAAACATTGGTAGGGTGCAAAATTCCCTTAGGTTTCTCTCAGGTGGGGTGCGAACCTCCCAAGGAAAGAGGAATTGCAATAGTTGAGTTTTTGTGGTTGGATAACATTCGAATTTGTAGGATTTTCTTGGTGCGACAGTTGATTCAAGATGAAAATGACTTTCAATGGCTTGAGGTTGGAGTATAAACTCAAGGGAAACTCTAAATACATTGCTTGGAAGGACAGGATGGAAGTGGTACTCAAAGACAATGGCTTGAAGGATTACATTGACAAAGATGTTCTTAAGCCGGATGCGATAGACACTGCAAATCTTGATGCATGGAAAAAGAAAGTGGCAAAGGCGAGGAGGATTCTGTTGGAGGGAGTACGAGACCACATTGTCTCAAGTCTCCATGGGAAAACCACACCACATGCAATGTGGAATATTTTGACGGATCTGTTCCAAAACAACATCGACCATAGGAAATTGGTGCTCAAAGATAAACTCAGGAAGATCAAGATGGAGAAGGGAGACACCATTCCAAAATATCTCATGAATCTTGTCCAATGTTAGGATGATCTTGGAAGTGTGGGAATAGCAGTCACTTCTGATGGTTTGGTGAGCTTGGATCTCCTAATACTTCCCAAGAGTTGGCATAATTATCAAGACTCTGTCAATGGAAGGGAAAAATTGCTAGATTGGGAATGACTATGGTCGGATATAGTGAAAGAGGAGTTTAGGTGGAACACCAGAGATGGATCTTCATCAAAGTGTGATGATGAAGAGGATTGTGCTTTGACTGCCAAGGCAAGGAAAGGGAAAGGGAAGAAATTCCATTTAAAATCTAAGTCTAAAGTCAAGAAGTTGGATTTGTCCAAAGTGAACTATTTTCACTGTCACGAACATGGGAATCTCGCTACTAACTTTCCGCAGAAGAGGAAGAACAAGATGGTTGTTGGAGATACAAATGGTGAGGCTCTTGTCTCACAATTTGAACTTGATTTCTCTTTGATCGCATGCATCGCTTAAAGTGCATCAGGATTGGTGTGGTATTTGGATAGTGGCGCTTCCTACCACATGACGGGAGATAAAGAGTCTTTCAGTGACTTGGAGGAGAAAGATCTCAGAATGCATATAGAGATGGGTGACGATGGAAGATACAATGCGAATGGTATTGGTACCATTACCTTTCAGAGGGAGTCAGGTAAACCATTTCAATTGAAAAATGTTATGCATGTTCCAGGTCTGAAGAAAAACCTAGTCTCAGTCGCAATGCTGGAGGACAAAGGCTATGACATTGTTTTCAGTGATGGAAAATATTTTCTGTGACATAAAGCAACAGGTCAAGTCAAGAAGATAGGGATTCAAGTTAATAATCTCTACATGTTGGAGGTAGATGGTTGTGGTGCCATGATGGGTAAGGCAGAAAAAGTGGTGAGCTGAGATGAGGGTGAATTATGGCACATGATATTGGGCCATATTCATCATGGAGCCTTGAAGATCATGCAACAAATATCTACTGGACTTCCAATGGGAACACTTGCTCAGTTAGATCAGTGCAAGGGTTGCACCATGGGGAAGTATGTAAAGTCCACCTTTCATGAAAAGGAKAACTATGCTTTAGTGATCCTGGAGAGAATTCACATAGACGTGTGTGGACCATTCTCAGTTTCTTCAACAGAAAAACATAAGTATTATGTTTTTTTTTTTATGACTTTTCTAGTAAATGTTGGATATTCTTTATGCAGAAGAAGGATCAAACATTCTCAAAGTTTTGTGAGTTTAAAGCATTGGTGGAGAAAGAGTCAGGGAAGCAAGTGAAGGCTCTAAGGAGTGATAATGGTGGAGAATACATCTCTAACGAATTCAAAGACTTCTGCAGTAGAGAAGGAATTCTAAGAGAACTCATAGCACCTCATAACCCACAACAAAATGGGGTCGCGGAGAGAAAGAACACAACGATCATGGGTGCAACACGAGCGATGTTGCATGATCAGGGACTACCAATGCATTTGTGGGAAAAAACATGCAATATTGCGGTTCATGTGTAGAACCATTGTCCTCATAGAATACTCGACATGAGTACACCTGAAGAATCTTTCACTGGTAAGAAACTTGATGTTTCTCATTTTAAAATTTTTGGCTCATCTATTTATGTGCATGTGACCAAGGATTCCAGGAAGAAGCTGGAACCGACTGCTGAAGTTGGAATATTTTTGGGGTACACAAAAACACCCCATAATTATCATGTGTATTTGATGAACAATAAGATGAATATCATGCGATGGAATATAAAATTCGATGAGAGGAAATCCATGCGGTTGTCGCTTGAGAGGGAGCTAGACTTGCATGCAGAAGAGGAACTGTTGGTTCCCAAATATGAGTCTCAAGATGTGGATCAACCACATGAGGAGGTTCATGGAGTGGAGGAAACCACTCAAGCAGAGCCATCCATCAAAAATGACAGAAAGTGCACCACGGAAGCTGACAGACTGAGACTAGATGTTGCACAGAATGTAGGAGCCCCTACTTCACAGCGCACATAAAGATAGTCTCCTGATCGATTTGTTGGATACATGGCTCTCATGAGAAAATATATTGTGACTGAACCATCTTCCTTTTAGGAAGAAGTGTAGGATCCCACTTGGGTTGATGCTATGGTAGAGGAATATTAATCCATTGTCAAAAACAATGCGTGGGAAACTGTCCCAAGACCGATTGATAAATCAATGGTAGGTTCGAGATGGATCTACAAGGTAAAACAAGTTGCTAATGGGAGTGTGGAGAAATACAAGGCTAGGTTTGTGGCCCGAGGCTTCTCACAGATCGAGGGGATAGATTATGATGAGACCTTTTCACTTGTCACAAGGTACTCTTCCATAAGATCCATCCTTGCACTCTCAACGCAGATGGGCCGATGCATTCATCAGATGGATGTAAAAACTGCGTTCCTCAATGGGATCATTGAGGAAGAAGTGTACATTGAACAACCAGAAGGTTTTGAGACTTTTGACAGAGAGTCACATGTGTGCAGACTCAAGAGAGCACTGTATGGGCTGAAGCAAGCACCCCGTGCTTGGTACACTCACATAGACAACTATTTCACCGGATTGGGCTTCACCAAAAGTGAAGTGGATGCAAACCTATACTAAATTTTGGTGGAGGGTAAGATTTTAATCATTGTGCTTTATGTTGATGATTTAATACTGACTGGTGATGAGAAACTGATACACTCATGTAAGGAGGACCTCGCAAAGGAGTTCAAGATGAAGGATTTGGGCCTTCTTCATTATTTCCTTGGATTGGAAATATGGCAGCGAGATGGTGAACTTTTTGTGTCTCAAGGAAAGTATGCAAGGGAGATACTGGGTAAGTTTTACATGGAGGGATAGAAACCCATAGATACTCCTCTTCCAGGAAAATGTTGGAAAGAGGATGCTACTTCTAGAGAGGTAGTGGATGCTACTGTCTATCGAAAGTTAGTGGGTTCGCTAATGTATTTAGTGAACACGAGACCAGACATTTGCTATGCGGTTAACCAGCTAAGTCAAGCAATGGTTAAGCCTACCAAACTCTTTTGGAAGGCGGGTAAGCATGTCCTGAGATATATGAAGGGCACATATGAGTATGGATGATGGTACAGACAGACAGATAAGGTGAAGTTGCATGGCTTCACGGATGCAGATTGGGCGGGCAGCCCAACGGACAGAAAGAGCACATCAGGGGGGATCTTTAGTATCAGATCTATAGTTGTTTCTTGGTACAACAGGAAATAAAGATCTGTGGCACTTAGTTCAGTGGAAGAAAAATACATTGAAGTGAGTCAAGCTGCATGTGAGGCTATCTGGATGAGAAAGATCTTGGTTGGTTTGTTTGGTTCTCATTTAGATCCGACAATGATTTATTGTGATAATTAGAGTTGCATTAAAATCTCAATTAATCCTGTGTTTCATGATAGATCTAAGCATATAGATATCCAGTATCATCATCTCAGATATTGTGTGATGCGGAAGATCATGTTGCTTCAATACATTCCTACGGAAGATCGGGATGTAGACATTCTGACGAAGGCACTGACTAGGAGAAAATTCGAATATCATAGAGACAGGATTGGGGTCAAGGATAATCCCTTTCTTGTTGAGAGGGAGTGTTGAAAAGTCAACAAGAAACATGTGTCTAATTTACTTTTCCCTTAAATAAATTGGACAACAAATATTAATCTATTATTTCACTTATAACTAAGTGAGTTGGAATTGTAACAGAATTATAAGTGTAGTTAAGTGAGTTAAGCTCAGTTGTACTAGTTGTAACTAAACTTTCACTAGTGAGAGTTCAGTGAATTAATTATTCATTAATTCACAATCAATGAACTCACATGCAACTGAAGATTCACCATGATTAACTACATGCATGTCAGATCCAATGGAGACCCAGTTGAGATAACAGGTGAAAGGGACAGTTTGGCTATCAATTGTGATTTGAGTGAAGTGAACTCATGAAATCACCCATGCAGTGGATATGCTTATGAGAATGTGTAAACTAGGTAATTTGAATTTTTGTGAGAATTCTAATTGCAGGGATTGTGCAGAGGAGGCAGGCTGCCTGAACATAGAAATTGGCACATGTATTTGTTGAGATTTTGTATGACAGTGTGAGACGATTGTATTTTACTGAGAGCTCTTGGATTAGAGTTTTGTATGAGGTTGTTTTATGATCCATGATATACATAATATATGATAGTGGGGTTTTTAGCTTTACACTTTCTCGGTAAAACTTTTGTGTTATGTGTTCTTGATATTTCACTTTGTGATCATGGTTTAATTTTCCGCAAGAATAATAGTAGAAGCGATTATGTATTTAACAATGGTATATAATTGTTAGATCAGGAGAATCGTAGGAAATACTTAATTTGTATTGAAATTTATACATAAATTCCCCTACCCCCGAACTTAACTTGTTGCATGTCCTCATGCAACGTGGCATAAGTCATAGAAGTGAAAAGGAAAGGGAAATGGATGAGGGAATTTTCCAAATTATTCATTGCTAGCAGTTGAGGAATTACATGATTAAAGTTTAGAAAATAACATACCTCCACTTACCCAAAATATTGATGAACTATGCAATAGGAATATGGTTGATACGACTGTTGGAGTATGGAAGATGTCACTATTGCAGGATCATGTGAAAAGTGATTGTTGTTGTAGTTGTGACTGTTGTATGCTGGATCAGAGAAGGTGAAGTGGAGGAATTTGAAGTGCTGTTGAATGAATCATGGAAAAGACAAAGTATGAAAGTGGAACTATGGTAGTCTCATATGGCTGAAGTCATGTTGTTGTAACTGCCGATAGAGTCATGAAAAGTGTATAGTCTGCACCTGTTGCTAAACCTGATGGTACAATTCTAATCATGTGAATGAATGTGTCGATCTCGAGCATGAAAATAAGTCATTGGATTACCGACCAATGATGAATGTCATTAACCAATGTGAGGCAACTCATCATTGATGTCAATGAGTGCCAAGGTACCTGAGTACATCTTGCGAAGTGTGAATGAATGAGCTGATGTCGAGCCACTTGTAAGATCTAACGATCAAGGGACATTGATTTATTCCCATGATTTCTAGCGAGAGAACTTGTAATTAAGGCATGCAAGCCTCTAGGTAATCCAAATGGACTCTAGTCTATATCCCAGATAAGGTGCTGAGGTTGATGGGGCAAGACTTGTTGAAAGGTGGTCCTTTAGGAATCCCACATGAGTCAACGTGAGTTTTGATAAAATGATTGCTAGGACTATAAATGAAAATATCTCAGTAGCAACAATGTTTATGGCAAGGAAATGTAGTCATGGAAGTGGAGATGGATAGTTTTATTGACAAGAAAAACTGAACTGAAAAAGCGAAAGAAATGTATGCGACTCTGAAAGATAGGCGTGTGTGAATTTATGAAGGATAATTCAATGGAAGATGGGCTTCAACACAGGGATGACCAATCTGCTTTGAAGGAGAAATGGAGGAAGACATTCATGATGCAAATGGGTTTATGAAAAAGGTTTATGTGTAACAACAAACACCATGATGTTTAAGACGAGAATCAACTCCTTCAAGAAGTCAATAAGACATGTCTTTTTTCCAAAAGTTTTTGTGATTTTTGAAAATCACTTCAGCAACAAAATACGATCGACTGCACTCCTGAAAAAAAACTTAGTACAAATCCTGCATGAAAACTTGTGAGATATTCGAAAATATATCATGCAGAAAGAAGGACAAATGCGACAAAGTAAATAAAATGTGTTTTATACCTCTTTTCGTGGGTGTTGCGCGCGCTTGTGTAATCGTTGAATGCTTGCTTAGCGTAAAATAGAAAAAACATGTTTCCATATTGTTTTCAGGAATTTAAAAGAAGTCCATTTGCAATTTTATTTATTTATTTTTGTTGTTTTTTTATTTTTATTTTTATAATTTGTTTTTATCTTTTATGATTTTTTTTTTTTATACGTTATTTGTTTTTGTTTTTTTATGTTTGACCTAATTTTATTACATTATTATTTTTTATATTATTTTTTTGTTTATAATAAAACAAAATAAAGAAAAACAAACAATATATGTTTTGTTGTTGTTGTTGTTGTTGTTTTTTATTATTATTATAAAAAAAGAAATTGTTTATAATTAAACAAACAATAAATGTTTTTATTAAAAAAGGAAATTGTTTATAATAAACAAACAATTTTTTTTTTGTGATTATAATTCTTTTATAATAAAACAAACCAATAATAATAAAAAACAAATAAAACAAAAATGATAAAACAAAACAAACAATGCATGTTAACTTCATATACTTGCACTAGCAAGCCACCATGAATGCTCCAACTCGATATGAGAAGTTCGTGATATGGATCTACTTTCCTTCTTTGACAATTCAACGTATCATTGCTACATGGAGGTACCCGAATTACTCCATATTTTTCTGATCGCAGGTCTTTGAAGGAGCATGCACGCGGTCGTGGATGCTAAAACCATGGGAGACTCCAACAAAACACATAACAGATCATTAAATCGCTGGAAATATGGCATAAAGAGTGGTGTGGATGGGGTTTGACCCCATAACCTCCGCCCATAAAATTAGATCTATTACGATCAGTTCTTATTACTATCATATTGCATTCAATTTTATTATTATTATTATTATTGTTTTTGTTGCAGGCTTCTACAACAAACTTCAGAGACAATTTTCTCACAAACTGTAAATTGGATTCGGTTGGAATTTTGTGGGTAGGTTCCTATGGTCCCAATACTTCTGCATGCCAAAAATCAGAGCCATCTGATGCATGGATCCCAAGATATAAGAGAAATGGCTGGAAGTGATGATGTTGATTTTCTAAAAAATCGTGTACTGGGTTGGGCTGAATTTTTGTGGGAATGTTCCTATGGTCCCAATACATTTACACACCAAAAATCAGAGACATCTGATGCATGGATCTCGATATATAAGAGTAATGGTTGAAGGTGACTATATTGATTTTCTTGAAAACCGTGTACTAAGTTGTCCTTAAATTTACTGGGTTTTGTATCATAACATAATGCACTTCCTGTCCAAAAATCATAAGAACCGAGATCCCAGTCTGTGAGATATCTTCAGTTCAATTTCTGCATTTAATATTTTGTTTTTTTTATTCATTATTTTATTATTATTATTTTTTTTCTGTATATATATATATATATATATATATATATATATATATATATATATATATTTAATAAAACTAGAAATTTTGATTAGCATTTGAGACAAATCAGATTGAATAAAATTATTTTAGCAAATGGAGACAAATTAATTTTGAAATTTGAAGACAAAAATTGATTTAGACATTTTGTTCAAATCTTCAACAGTACCAAATCATTCATGAAAACAACTCATATCCATTTCTTTGATTTTTACTTTCTGATCTTCCAGATCACAACAAGGCGCGGGAAGAGAGCATACTTATTCTAGCAAAAATAAAAAAAATTGAAAATAAAACCCTACCTACACTATGCTAATTAGAAATGAGAGAGTAGTTATGTGTAATCAAACAACCATTGTAACCATGCACACAAAAATAATAAAAAAATGTTATCTTTCAATTTAGCAATTGACATTCAGGAATATGTATGAATGTGTGAAATTAGCGGTTGAAACTATAAATTAAAAAAAGAAAAAGAAAAACTAAATGAATCTAACTTAGTACTTGCTTGAAACCAACATTCGATCAGGCTTTCGTAGGCGTAATTTGTCTTACTTAGATCATGTTGCAGCTCTTCGCTGTCCTCCTCAACCTCTTGCACACCTAATGGTTCTTCATTAAATGTGCAAGGTCCTTTGTATGTTGATTTTGTGTTCACCTCAGGAGGAGTGAATAGGCTTTCGGCTGTTGTCAAAATCTCTTCTTCCAGAGAAGATGAGACGTTGACTTTTGCTAAGATCTGAGTGAGATGTTCCAATCTTAAATTCATTGTTAAATCATGTTAGAAAAAAAATTATTCTTACAACACCCAAATCAAAATGAAAAAACTTAATAAAACACTCTTGCTAAAACATAAAAAAAAAAATACTCTTCACAGTTGTGGAAATTGAAACGTTCCTGATAGTTAGCAGGGACAGTGAGGAGTCTCATCTCATGAGCTTCTATGACCCTCAACACATGTAGATCATAAAAATTAAAACTACTTTTGCGTGACTTGAAATTTGCAGAAATTGAAATTACTTCTACCTAGTTGGTAGGGAGAACATGAGGAGTCTCCTCTCACGAGCTTCTATGTCCCCTTACCAACATATCTAGATCACACTTGCAGAAATTGAAACTAATCTTGCAGAAATTGAAATTACTTCTACCTAGTTGGTAGGGAGAACATGAGGAGTCTCTTGTCACAAGATTCTATGTCTCCTTACCAACATGTCTAGATCACACTTGCAGAAATTGAAACTAATACCTCAATACTTGTGCTTCCCCAGCAACAACGCCAAAATGTTGGGCTCTAAAGATGTCTTAAAATATAACCTCTATGCATCATCCAAAGGTAATCGCTGGCACAAGCATTTTACTTTTCACCTACTTACCTTCCGTTTTCAATACCCGTCCTCCAGAGATGCGACCCCTACAAAGGGACAACAATCATAACAAAAGGAACAACAATTTTTCCGTTGAAATGAACGGCAAAAGGAATAGCAATCGTAACAAAAGGAACAACAATAGTTCCGTTCAAATGAACAGCGAAAGGAACAACAATCATGACAAGGGAACGAAAGTCATTATATTGTGCCAAAATAATGTTGTATTAATTGAGTTGTAGTACTTTCCCAACTATCTAATTTGTCAACCCGGGGTTCGTAAACTAACGAAGCACACGCAAAGTATATGCAAGATTGAAGCGAGACTAATCTAATCGAATGTTTAAGCTATGACCAAAATTGAATCATTAATCTAACACACGACTGAAATAGAATCATTAATCTAACACACGACTGAAATTGAATCATTAATCTAACACACGACTTAGAATTGAATTAATATAGTTTCATAAATGAAATTAATCTAGGAATGGGAAATTGCATGAAGGAAATTAATCTAGAAATGGAGAACTACATGAAGGAAGAGCAGATACAACAAGTGAAGAGTTGAATGGCATAACAACATATGAGAGCTCTCACCAATGAAACAATCTTACATTCAATAATCAAATCAATCTTCATAACAGAATACTGAAAGCATGAAAACCAAAACCATGAATCAAAGCTAAGAATCCCTTTCTCTTTCGAATCCTAATGACTACTCTAATAACTCTAATTCTCTATATGACATGACCACTCATGAAGAGAGAAAACTCTCTTTTATACATGAGAGCCTTGAAGATAAGATAACCATCTCATTATTACAGATCCACTTTTCTCTCTACCTATTTCCCATTATTACAAAATATAATCCCTTCAAATCCTCACACATATCTCTCATATATCTTGGATAAGATATTCCAACCAAATCTCCATGATATTCTCCTTGGAATGGGATTGAATTATCTCCTCAAATCTTGAAATGGTGGAGGAAGTACTTGAGAAGTCCTTTTGAATTAATCCTTCTCATATTCCTACACATTACAAAGCTCACACATATTTGAGATATATATGAAAACATGTCAATTTTCTAACATTTAATCACAAATTCCCTTTTAATACTAAAATTAATAAAATGGAGAACAATAAGGTGAAACCCAAGTATATTTATGGAAATCATATCATGAAAGGTTAATGGGGCAATGAAATGTGGAGAATGATGAAGGGAAATATGGATATAAATAAGACATTTCTGATCCCGAACAAGACGCTAATAAAGAAGAAGAGTTGGTGGACGTAGCCCCGAGGTGGGGGTGAACCATGTAAATCTGTGTGTTATGCTTTGTTCTTTGTCTTGATGTGTTTATCTTTGCTTTGGCTAAGTTCTTTGATATATTTAGATAGGTATACTTATGCTTTGTGCTTTATTAGATGTATATGAATAGTAGATCTGATATGTCCGAAGATGATTAGTGTTGATCTACTGCATCTGACTTGTTTTACTGTTGCTAAGTGCTAAATTACCTTAGATCTAAGTGAATATTGTGATGCTCTGTGCTATCTGCGAAGTATAATAAGGGTTGAATATTGATGAATAATCGATGCTAAGTGTTCTGTAAGCAATATAATCACATATATGTGTCCTAGCTAAGGTTGCAAACACCTGAGTCTTGCAACCACCCCTGCCTCTACCTCGGGTGAGAATTCATATGCTTCGCAGGTGTTTCCGAAAGGGCTGGTAGTTAGGGTTTTGTTGGTGCATTATTGTAGCATTGAACCCCGGGTCTACCCCTATGCCAACATTCCATTAGAATTTTTAGTACCCAATATGCGCGTAGCAGCGATTACGCACATGAGAGAATGAGGCACAGTACAGAACAGGCTGAATCAGTTGTTGATAATGGAGGAAGATAAGATGCTAGTAGGATTCCACCAACAAGTTCATAAGGCAAGGGACAAAGTGTAGCATGACAGACATATCAAGAAGAAAACTTTCAAGGAAGGAGACTTAGTATTGATGTATGAAAACAAATCCATTCAGCATCCAGGAAAACTCAGAATGCACTGGTTAGGGCTGTATGAAGTAAAAACTGTCACAGATGGGGGAGCTGTAAAGTTGAAAGACTTAGGAGGTGCAGAACTCAGAGGTATGATCAATGGGAGCTGAATGAAGATGTAGAAGGACAATCGAGCACCCATAACTTGAAATTCACCGCATAGTAAAAAATAAAAAAAATAAAATAAAATAGGATACCAAACGTTACCAATAGAGGTACAGTGCACCGAAACGAGAAAGAGAACACACTCTTAGGAATACAAACACGACGAGGACAATACCAATGTTTTGTTCAAAATAGAAACAAGCGGGAAAGGTAAAGACAACAAACAAAGTATTAAATGATGAATACAAGTGGACTTGAATGTCGTAAATGACCGATGGGATGCCGCATTAATCGTGCCAATTGGAGATGAAGAGGGAGAGTAATGGAAATTAAAAAGGAACCAGAGGTTCATTGAATCTGTAATAAAGGTAGCGTCTTTGACAAGCTTCATACAATGCCCATACAAAGCAGGGACGCATGAGCCAAAATCCTATTGTAAGATAAGAAGAGACAGAGAGCGATAGAGCCTAGGAAGCATAGAGAGAAGTTCACAGAGGTTACAGAGACCACTAAAATCGATGGATGATCGAATTTCACCACTATGGCACCACCCAAACAAGAAGAACTGAGACAGGCTGCCAAACACTCCAGAGTTATGACCGGGGAACAAGTATAATCGCAGGAAATCGAACAATAGCTACCAGAGGTCATCAATGTAGAAAAAATCCCATCACCAGATACCACACCAATTAACCCCACACCCGTAGTAGAGGAAAACCAACAGAAAACAACTAAGAGAATGAACATGGATATGACGACAAAGGAACAGGGTCAACGAAACTAGGGCACAAGAAGCCAAGCACAACCAGATAACCCTGAAGAAGCTCCAAGAGTCAATGGGATGAATCCAAAGTAGGCAGAAGCGACCGAACCAGACAAGTCACAGACAACCATGTCAGAACATCCACAAGAGGGAGCAGTGTAAGATGTCATGGGATGGATAGAACAGTATGCCAAATAACGACCAATGGAGGCTAGAACCTCGAGTCATCCACCACCGAAAAAGGACAAGCAACAGGTACCTAGGTCACCACGCAATAAACCTGTCACAACCATTGTTTTTCCATGGATACCAGAAGGGGTATGGGTGAAATCAAACTTTCTAGGTTATGTCGAGAAGCTAAAATACTTGGAACATGATGTAACAAGCACAAAGAAGTTCCCAGAAAGTATACCTACAAACAATGGGCATAGATCTATTTGGGGAACCGGTTCATCAACCACTCCAGTGGGCAGCAGGATTAGAAAAATGAGAATTTTAGGTCTATTGGAAATACCGCACTTTGGAAGAGGACAGTATGCCAACAGTTGCATCAAAAAATTGATGGTAGTAACACATGGCAGAGATATATGGTTGGACAAGTTCATCTTAATAGACGTAGAACTCTTTGCACACATCCTAGGGTTTCCATCACGGGGCATGGATCCCACATAATTTCTTGATGACAAAACAAAGGAGAAAGCACTCACTGAGGAGATGAAAAAGAAATACGACATTGACAAGGGGACAAACGGAAACATCATCAAATGGATCAGTGACACAACGACAAAAATGGCCCCAAAAAATCATGGCTTGAAAGATGCTAAGAAAATGACGCAAGGAGGAAGTCCTGACTGGGGTTGCCACAGTTGCAATATAATGTGTCGAGGGCACCACAATCAACTGGACCTCGTATCTTTTGAATCTGTTTCTGGATGACTGGAAGGATGCATGAGATATGGGAACATAATTTAATTATTCTTGGTTGCTCATGCTGATAGCCATTATGAGATGGAAGGAACCAAAATATGCATTTTTTTCCACTAGACCCAAGCCCAATCATGGAGTGAGATATTTATTGCTTGGTGTCGTGTTAGATGCCAAGAACAAAAATATGAACGTAGCTATATTCGAAGGATACCTACACGATCTACAGGAGACCATAGACAACCTATGGAGAATAACACCACATGTTGTTTCCTACTATTAGGGAATAGCTAACTTCAAGGCCACATGACATGCGATGTGGATCTAGGCATGGAAGGACCCCAACAAGAAATAGATACAACTGCGCTATTCCATCACGGAGGGACACATATAAATGGCTATCAAGGATTAGGAAAATGAGTGGAGGATTCCAGTCCTCACCCAATACATACTTGCAAGGACAGAGGAAGAGGAGCTAGGGAAGGAAGAAACACAGCCTCAGAAAGTCCCAGTGCCCAAGAAACCAAGGACGGGCTAGGCCAAGACGAAACAGACAAAAGAGGGGACATCTAAGACGAGAACCCAAAAGGGGAAGAAGAATAATACAGAACCACCCCAAGTACAACATAAACAGGCTGAGGCAGCATAGGGGACTACACCAAGTCCCAATCCAAAAGAAATAGGCCTGACTAAGCGATTGACTACTCAGACGGGGGGTGCGCGCAAGAATATGAAGGTGCATAGAACACCTCCAGAATACATGATCATGGAGGATGATGAAGAAATGATAGCCCAATTGGTCCAGGACCATACATCCAAGGATTTTGAGAGTGTTGAGTGCCATGGGGACATAATTCAAGAGGAGATGGAAGACATGCCATAGTTCCTCAAGCAGATCAGGGAAGAGCAGGCAACCAGAAGTAGTATTGGAGCATGCCCATCAACATCATAGAAAGGAGGAGAACCTGAATCTAGTGAAAGAGATACAATCTAAACAATACCGCAACTGAGTGCAACATTTCACATTACACCTAGCATTCTATGCATGGACGATATCATGGGGTAGACACCCCTAAAGGACTTAGCTCAATTACAATTGGTATTTCCACAGATACCATCCAAGGCGCTACATAAACTACAGGTTAGTGTTACCCAAGAGGTACAGTCTTGTGCATGCACAGGCACAACCAAATTACAACAGGTAAAGGATAAATGGGGCAAGTTGGAATTAATATATGAGAAGGCTAAGCTCAAGGCCCAAGAGGAGAGGGAATGCATGAATGGATTGGAACAAAAAGTGGTTGAAACTTATGAGAAGATTCCAAAGACCGAGCAGAGGGACGAAATCACAACAATAGATAAGATTGATCACATTTCACATGCAATCGATCAATATTAGTAGGATATCGAGAATATTTGTGAGAAACTCATACCTACCACCCCACCGGGGTGGAGGGAGCAAAGGAAGAAAGAGGAAACATAGCAGTTACAGGAGATAGAACAAGAGTTCCACGTAGCAGCCAACCTGTTCGAAAAAGAAGTATACCTATGGAAAAATCTGGAAGAGGATTAGCGGGTCCATAAATGGGACCAGGAAGAATAAAGGATAAGCACAGTTATCCAATGCCTCAAGAATAGGAAGAAGAAAATGTCCATCATGGATCATGTCAAAGGGGTGCAAGATATGAAGAAACTGGAGGCAAAACTCACCACTGCGTAGACATAGAAAAAGGAGCACCATGCTCAAATGGAACCACTCCAGGAGAAAGTAGCAGAGGTCATTTAATATGCAAAGGAAGCCAAGACATATGTGGCACAAACCCAGGTAGAGTGTGCAGGTTTGAACAATGAAGATATTTCAGTACAAATAGTAGATGCACTCAAGGAGAAGACCACGAAGGTTCAAACGCAAGAAGCAAAGATCAGGGAGAATTTCCAAACAATCACCAAGGAGATCGACAAAGATCAAAAAGGTTAGGTGGCTCAGAACGAGCCACATGTCAGTGTTGGGGGCTTGTTGGAAGCAAGCCAAAGTGGAAAGAAAGGCTATTTTGGGAAAGAAGGCATGCACGAGGGAAGCGACATCTGGAAGGAAGAGCAGCACCCACGCATGCATGGAAGACCTAATGACGTTAGGGTTAGGGTTTTTTCAATACATTGTAATGGCTGGCAAGCCAAAAATGTATAAATATATATACCTAGGTCTCATAGAATGGACGATGAGTAGAATTAGTGGAGAGAGAAGAGGGACCAGAGAGAAAGGAAATAGAGTAATCCTGTTTTGATAGCTAGCTATGATATTTTTCTATATGACATAATTTTGTAAGTTGTTGAGCTAGAGAGGAGTAAGGAGGGTATATCTTGAGGGTTAGATCATAGGCTGAGGATCCTGGTGTGATCTAGTCCATCTCATAATATATCTTGACTCGACTGAGAAGAGTTGTAAAGTGCATGGTGTTGTAGTTTTGGAACTGCTATAATAAAATAGCTTGAGAGCCATATCTTTGTGAACGTAGCCCGGGGGGTGAACCACGGTAAAACATGTGTTATGTGATTCGATGCATGCATTTTCTTTACTGTCTTTAGTAGTTATTGATATGCTAAATGAATGAGTTGTTATATTTCATGCATAATTGTGAATGACCATTTATTGTGTTATTAAGTTAAAATAGAACTCTCAACGCACAATTCTTAGATCCCTACTCAAATCCAGGTTGCAAACACATGAATATTTCAGCCACCCTTTAAGACTATCTCGGGTGAGATGACATAGTGCACTCTGTGTGCTGCATTGCCTTCTGGTTTACTAGGAGGGCAGATAGTTTTATAAGGCTTTGTTGGAAACCCAAATAGACATGAACCCTGGGTCAAGAGTATTAAATATATAAACTCAGAAAGGATATATAATAAAACCCAACAGTCCCAAAAGGATATGATTCAGAGCCTTAACTGAGAATTGGTTCATCTTGTGAATTTTGGATGTACATATTCATACAAGAGGTCTACTTGCTATTTGCACCAAATTAATTTAAAAGCCATTAGTAACATTACTCCCTCACTAAACATGATTTAAAATAGAAATCCATTGACAGGATACAATATTCAAACTCTACTTCGAATTTCTAGTCTATGAGGCCATCCAAATCACAATTATCTAGTATCCGAATAAGATACAATGTTATGCCATCATATCTATATATCAAGGATCTATATGTATAGTGAAAATATAAGAATTCAATCATGCATTTTAATTCAATTATACAAATTCTATGAAATACTTATCTATTATGGTTGATAGTTGACCAACTGACTGTGGGTGTTATTCTTTCCAGCCAATTATAGGCTCAGATGCATTCACTCTTAGCACTCTGGCCACCCCCCTGCCAAGCCATGATACCACCACGGAGTTCTCTCTTTTGTTCAGGTCTTCCATCTCACCTCTTGAATGCTCTTACATTCTCCTCCCCTAGCTAGATCATGATTCCATGAGAGGTATTATGCTTAATCTCAACAACAACAAGGGACAAAGGTTACTCTCTCCTTTTTCCCATAGGAAGCTGGCAGTCCAATTTTCTGTCCACCAAGCAAGGGAGTCTGCCGTGATCACTCACTCAATCACGTAGCTTTGTTTATCAGATTGATTGGGAAAATACTATCCAGTCTCTCTTGTAACCATAACAACTTAATTTTTCAATTATTCTTTTGAACTAGAGAGCCTCACATGCTCTTCTTATTTTTGAATGGTCCTTAGACCCCTTCGTTTATCTCTTCTTGCACACCTTCCCCCAGAAAGGTTCTGGACCTTTCCTATTCCTTCTACCAGAAGAAACTCAGGTCATTCTAGGTCTGCAAGAAGACTGCACTCCGTTGTACTTTAGGCTAACAATTTTTTTTCTATCTTGTCAGCCAGGCCCTCCATGCTTCCATTCACTGGGGTAGTTGGTTGTCAAACCACTAGTCATTTTCTCGTTAACTAATCTTTCCTTGGGATCAGGATGATGCTTATTATCCTAGATTGAATATTTCATCAAAGAGGATTAGGTCATCTTGGCATGATGAACCCTCTCTATAGGTTTCCTCATTCTTTCGTCTAGTGGTATCATGGATATTACTTCAAGGCTTCACCCTCACAATTAGTTGTTGGAAATATAAGCAATAATACATTTACATTGTTCTCGTGCCATGGAATGGTAATCATAACTAATGATTAATTACAATATGGGGGAAACATGGGTATTACAATCCCCTCCCCCTTCAAAGGAACATTGTCCTCAATGTTTTTTCTCAATAACACCTGTCATGCCTTTGTCATTCAGTTGCTTCAGCAATACCTTCTTATTTTCCCTCATAGTATGGTCCTTTTCCAAATCCTCAACATTCATCGTATGCCTACAAAATTTATAACATAAAGTATGTCAATTCACAATTTTGTGCATTACCATTTTATTACTATTCATAATTTAAGAGGAATTTTTCATAATCTAGCACAATACTTATGTGCGTGGTTCACGAATCTGCATCTAGTTGGATGTCTTACTAACTTGTCCCAATATTTTCTTTAACATACCCATTGCGTGTATGATCTCAACCAATAATTTACAAGAATTATCAAAGTCTCCTCTTCCTTGTGGTCACTCACCTTCCAGGCCCCGACTCAGGTATCCCCTTCTCTTCTATAAAGTACCTCAAGAAATCCATCTTTCCTTTCTAAGGATTTATTGAACAAGGCATCCCTCTGACTCACTCTGCCTAGGCGTCCCTCTAGCTTGTCTTACCACAACATAGCATTCCAAATTCCACATTTTATTTTCAGATCTATTCCACACAGGAACCATATTCACAAGTATGGTATTTTCCTTCCCATATAGGCTTTGGATCAACATGAAATTGGTCTTCCTTATGGGATTACAACACTTCCATATCCAAGACCCTTCTTCCTACAACTCCATATTTACATAGCCAAACAAGTTGTTAGTTCTCATTCACATTATATCTTCAAAATTGTGCATACGAATAGTCAAATCATTTTCATCTATTCAATGGTACAAAGAAAAAGGAAATATCATTATTTATGCATGCATCATTTCAGCATGCCAAATTTTCCAAATGCAATTCAAATATCAAATAAATTTAATTAATGTGCCGATGTTCATGGCCACATTCATACCCAGTGCACCCTTGCATTGATCTCAAGTTTTCCACACTTTGTGACAATCACTTTTCCATGGTGTGTTGGAGCTCAACCAACCTCTTCACCATAAGGCTTATTCATTCTCGTTCATTATTACAATAGGATTAAAATTCCTGCTACAAAATGATCATGTCCTCAATTTAACATATTATAATATGAAACCCAAGTTACATATGGTTACATCTAAAAACGTACTAGTAACCAGTGGTGCCAATACTCATGGCCACCCATTTTTTTTAACACCTTTAAATTCAGGTAGAGTATTGGAAGCTACTCCTTCCTTAATGGAAAATCTATTGTCCAGCCTTTTTTTGCAAGCATGCATTTCCTTGATGCATTTAATTCAATGAGATACTTATGAGAAATTTTGTCCCCAATCACTTTTGACTGGTCAATGTACTCATGACACTACTTATTCATGAATTTTCTTGCAAGGATTCTAAATCATCCTTGATTTCCAGAGTTTCATACCTCTATTATTCAGGCTATTTTAGTTTTTGAACCATACCCTGATTGGGTATCAATGGCATGCAACAACCATTAAAAACTATCTTCACACCATGTAGATAATAAAATACTTCAGAGGGGACTCTTACCAAATCCCTTCATACCTTATGCCACACATACATGAACACTTTTATACCTATTCTATCTGCCAACACCCTCTCTGATATTACCTCATTAGTGGTTCTTTATGGATACTTTTAAAGCCCTTTCAACAAATTTAACAACAACCTTCTCATATTCATCCTCTATTTTAGGTTGTCCATCATTGGTAACTGTATTTCCCAACAACTCCAATTTATTTATACACATGACATTCATCACAAATATATTATTCGTCGGGCGAAATAAAAACACATATATCATAGAATTTAAATCAATAAAAAAATTTCAGATATACCCCAACATATCTCTATGCACTCTACAACATTACTCCTTAATGTGTTAGCTAGTGCAATCAAAATCCAATTTTCAATTCTATTTTATAATCATACAACTATCATCATCCTTATGCCAAAACACTTACCTGCATCATCAAATCCGTCTCTCATACCCAAGGAATACAATAAACAACAAGGAAGGAGTCAAGTAACTCTTCCCTTGTCCAACTCCTTCTACACAGTCTTGGACTTTCAGTCTAGCCGAGTTATTTTCCAAGGCCTCACTTCCTTTACTTAACATGACTTAACCAAGCCTATTCATTCAAACATACTTATTTATTTATTTTCCTTTTACCAATTGTACTTGTTTCCACAACTGCTCTTTTAAGGCTTACAACTATGTTAAACAGTTCGTAGTTTTAGGGTGAGAAAAGTATTCCTCCTTTTCTTCTGCAATTTACTCCCTACTCTTTTCATTGAATATTCTTGGTTAGTTTCACCTTAACCTTCTTGGATAAATGAACATGCTACAATGAAAATATTTTTGTTCACAATGAATTATGAACATGTGCTTCCTACACATTACCATTTAGTTATCAAAATGTTCAATGTTCATTTGCTAGTATTCCATTCATGCATTATTTTTATAATGTAATCCAGGATATATATATATATATATATATTCTTTCAGCCCACTTCCCAATTCTCAGTAGTCATTAAGGTTGTGACTATGTTCTCCTGACAAAGTCTTTACACAGTTTCTCCACAGGGAACTTCTTCAACATGCAACTTCCTTATTGCATGTCCATCACCATCTGTGATGGCCTCAACCTTGAGTCAACTTCATCTTTATCATTTCTATCGTTTACCAAATATTCCATAGGGAATATAAACTTGCATTCTCATGATGCATTCTGAATTACATATGCACATTATCCCATTGTGCTTTCATGCACAATGTTCTTACTACATGCTTCAACAAACGATGTGTCTACTATAGGCACACTTATAGTTTTATTTTCTGTATGTATTGAAATTTAGTTAGTTCATGATTTTTCATGACCATTTACATCCAACCTTTAAAATCCTAATCATGTTTCCTTTTACCATGACAACGAAGCATTCCTACTCATTTACTCTTTCATCAATTTATTCTAGCCTTTCCCGAAGAAATGGAACATATTCTACTCAAGCTATTTGTTGGCGCATGCCTACTTTGGGAAGAAAGTATATTTTAGGCACATGGTTATTTTTGGAGAGAAAGATCTATTTTTGGAGCACGCGCAATAGGTGGTAGAAAAACAACATGCAGAAAAAGAAGGAAAAACAACATGCAGAAGGAGGGAAAGCAGCATGGCACACATGCAGACATACCTAACCATGTTAGGGTTATGTTTTTGGACAAGAATGTAACGACTATAAGCCAGTAGAGTAGTATAAATAAATACCTAGGAGTTCTAGGTTAGGTTTGATTGTTATGGTTGATATTGTTGTTGAGTAGAATAAGCTATTTTTTTAGGTTAGATCACATGTTGTGGAGCCTGGTGTGATATAGTTTGCCTCACAGAGAGTACTTACCCTCATTTTGATTGTAATCATGAAGATGTAATGCGTGCAGCGTACACTTTGCATAAAAATGAATAAACGAGGAGAAGAGACAGATCTTTGTGGATGTATCCCTAAGGGGGGGTGAACCATGGTAAATCCATTGTGTTCACGTGTTTGAATGATTGGTTGGATGTTATTTTATGCATCAGTTAAAGAATTAATGGTTAAATATGATTATAATATCATGCATGGATAGTATAATGATGAATGAATCTTAGAAATAGATGAATGAATAATGATGTTAATGCATAAGGAAAATAATCAAAACACAGTCCCTATCCCTTCCTAGACTATAAACACCTGAGTATTGCAGTCCCCCATAAAGCTATCTTGGGTGAGATTGCATTGTGCACTCTGTGCATAGATTTTCCTTCTAGTTTACCAGGACGTTCGATAGTTTAGAGGTTTTTTTTGGAAACCTACTGAGATCATAACCTGGTTCATCCGAAGTGTTCAACAAATGGTTCTATTGCCGGCTGGAACTGCACAGGATTGAGTGGAAGGGATCTGTGGAAGAAAATCATGGAGGATGAAAGAATAGAAGGGAATGTTCAGGCCATGGAATATAATGAAGGCATAGATTGAAATATGGTTAAGGACAAAGGGACTTGAGTTTGTACAGAAGGACAACATAAACCCTAAGTTTACATCACGCAAATATCTCGACAAATACATGTTTAGTGACTTGCATGAGGTATTTTTTTATGAATTCCTAGATCGGTTGTAGGAGTTGTTATTGAGGTTGAAGGAAAAACATCCTATGAATCAGATCAGATATCTAGAGTGGCATCAAATGGATATCGCACAGTTGCAACGAGTCAATAATAAATTTACACGTTCAATAGACTTTTGGTTAGACAATATTATTGTAGGGTTTATCGCTGAATTTGTAGTAGATACCTCGAAGTCATACATTGCTGCAAAGCAGGATTTTTTAAAGGGACCCAGAGGTAGGTACATCATATCAATTTATACTTCTATCAATATTTTATTGTATGACAAAGGCATGGTGACTATGGAATCAGACAACTAAACTTCCCTGTGCACATGGGGGAAGGGGGGAAGCACTGACATGAGTTTGAGATATGGATAGGGAGATTGATAAGGGGAAGCATAAGGAGGACATGGACCCAATCATGATGAATGAGGACCATAAAAAGTAGATAATGGAAAAAACTAGCAAGATGTGCAGTGGTAGAACTTACCAATATAAGATGAATAAAAAAAGGAGGGCCATAGCTGACAAAGAGGGCTTGGAGAGTGATGAAGAAGAGGTAGAGGATCTCTAGGTTGTGGAGAATATTAAGGAAATCCTACACACAAAATATGAGAGGAAAATAATAGGTCCAAGATCAGGAACATAAGGAAAAACTCTAGTCCATATCATAGTCAATGTGGAACCTACAACCCCATGTGTGACTAATACACCTAAAAGAACACCAACTTTTAGAAAACTAAATTTTAGTAGAAGAGGAGAAATAGTTCAGGGGTATAATCAAGGAAAACCAACTATGGGAGAAAGTTCAGGAAGTAACATTCAATTATCTACACCACACGGAGGCAATAGTTCAACACATTTCAAAATGGAAGGACTAGATTCCACAATCAAATTACCAGAGTTTTGGGGTGAGGCATATGAGGACCCTAAAAAGCATCTATTTATCTGTGAAAATATCTAGGAATAAAAGTAGATCACAGACGAGGATACAAAATTCACGCAGTTAGCTATAACACTCATAGACCGTGCACTAGACTGGGACATGAGCCTTGATGTAAACAATCCACAAGGAGCACCTAAAACTGTCGCAGAGGTGAAAAATCTACTGGTAAATGAGTTTCAGAAGCCAAGCTCAAAAGACTAGTACATGAATGAAATGATTGAAATCAGGCAGAAACCAGGTGAGTCTGTCTAGGATATTGATCAAAGGTTCAAATGTCTGAAAGGTAATTTGAAGTATTCTATTACTAACATGCAACATAGACAGTTATTTGTGAACTCACTATTACCACACTTGAAGTATCCTTTGAAACAAAAAAAGTTCCAAAATCAGGCAGAGGCCCTGCAAGCAGCTCTGTAATTGGAATAAAATCAATATCAATAGACAAATCCAACAATAAAGGAGATAAAGGAGGATCTAAAGAATCTCACATTTCAATTAAACCAGAATAAGGTGAAAGAGAAGAGAGAAGTTGTTTGGTGTATGTTATGCATGACATAAGGACATCATAAGAATGAATTTCCAACCTTTGTGCAATACTTTGAAGCAGGGGTGTCAAACCCCTTTCCAACAGGAGGAACATGGTGTGATATTTGTAAGACACATGGGCATGATCCATATCATTTTCCAATGATGCAAAAGTATAAGACAATTCCAAAAATTTTATACTACAATTTTCGCAAACCAGTGGGTCATGATGACAAGGACTATTGAACACTGGAATTGATAAGAGAAAGAACTTCAAACGCTTACAAGGTGCAAGAAGAGATGATGACAGGGAAAGATGGACCATAATTTAGTAATGTACAACCACAATTCAATATAACACAACCATAATACAACAATGTGTAGCCACAATATAATCCCGCGCAGTATAACCAGGTACCCCAATACAATGCACCGCAAGGAGATAGATCTATATTCAAAGGTGGAGGTTGAGGCAGAGGAGGATTTGGATGAGGCTAAGGGATAATAGTCTTCCACAAATTCCAACAACCGGGACATTATGCAAGGTATTTTCCACATCCACCTGCGACATGTATGTATTTTCAAACAACAGACCATGACACAAAAGACTACCCAATACTCTTGGGAAAAATATAAGAAAAAAGAACCAAAACAATCAGAATGTCCAATGGATTTCCATAGAAGCCGGAGATGATGGAAATAATATCAACATAGTTACTTGAGGAGGAGCCAAGACAAGAGTTGTTGCAAAAAAATAGGATACAACTCAACACCAATGGGTAAATAAAAATACCAAGCCACAAAAGAATTTAGATGCGCGAAAAGAAAAGGAAACATTTAAGGAATCCAAGCAAGATATTCTCAAGGAGAACATTGCATCTACATCAATTGTGTAGAAAACTCAAGATCCACCAATGTAGGAGATGTCATCTTCAATGGATCACACCAACAAAATACCACCTTTAGAGAAAGTAAGTAACATAATACTTTTCTGCAATCCTATGTTAAATTATTGAATGATCCATCATCCATTAAGGTCTTATAGACTTTGCTAGAAAGATGTAACAAAAAGGTAGAAGGTAAGTTAGAGTAGAAGACAGTCAATCATCTTCATACAAGAAGAAGAACAAGTAGGCAATTCAGGCTAAATGCCAACATTGGGGATTTCAATATGGGATATATCATACTTGATTTAGGATCCGAAGTAAGTGTCTTTCCTAATAAGACATGGAAGTGTATGGGGGAACTCACATTAGTGTTGAAGCCCAAAAACACAACTTCAAACCCCTGCACGAAAATGAGTTGCAATGCCTATATATATATATATATATATATATATATATATATATATATATATATATATANCTGTGTGTGTGTGTATACCAACTAAATAGGTGGGACCCTGTCATGTGAATTATGATGAAGAATGAGTCTTTTTATCTCAGTACTCAGGATTACCTTGCATAATATCTCCGCATTTATAAATGTTCTCCAAGGAAAATTGGTAATTGGTTGGTTATGTGCAAATCAAGTTGAGTAAATTAAAGGGTTGTGTAATGACCCTCCTGGTTACTATTGATGCACCTGTGTTTGGCCTTTTATCATGACTCTAGGCATCACTATATTATGGTTGGTTTTCATATGGTAAAGGTTCAAGCTTCAACTCACACACACATTGTTCATGATTATGATGGTGGACAATAGTTATGTTATTATTTTGAGGGAAATTCAATCCTTGCAATTCGGGATTTATTCAACTTATGGTATTATGATTATATTATATGTTACTTTTGATACATTTTAATGTGGGTGATGTGGTGATCCCCTTATTCTAGAAATGGATATGAAGTATGGTGGTAAGGTTGCATACAACAAGGTGGTAAATCGTTGTTTAATTTGGAAAATTGTGGCCTATTATATATGGTTTGTTATGCTAATGTTTTGGGGGCACTGTATGATGTGCTCATACTTGCGAGTTGACTGGCATGTTGTAAATGGTTTATGGTTCCTTTCCTGTTGAATTTATGGGTTATGGTTGTGCAAATGATATTTTTGTTCCCTGTCATAATTGAGCACTCTGGTTTCGGGGTTGTTGATAATATATTGGTTATGATACTCCATTTTTGGGACTGGTTATGGTAATTGTGGTATTCTATGACTCTTTGTTTCCCTCCTTCTTCAAATTCGAAATGGGTTTATCTCCATTAATAGCAATGGTGTTTTGGTTGTGATGGGTTCTATTTCTTGATGTGCCACACAATCATATGTGAATTTTCAGCCTATGTTATATCTTTCCCCATCTAAATTTCTATGTTTGGCCTATGGGTGTTGTTTGCGACCCTATGTGGTATGAGGGAAGTGTTGTTATGAATGAAATGGAGAAACAAGGTTTTGGTTTCCCCCAAGGTGCCGACCAAAACCTAGTATGAAGTTATGTGAAAATTGGTTGGGTGAATGTGAAGCTTGGTTATTGTTCTATGATTGGATTTTAGATGGTGTCACTATAGAAATTCCTCCCACAATCTTAAATGTATACGAGGGAAGTTGTTTGGTGGAACTTTGGATTCGACTGTGTCATAGTTTTTAATGATGGTGCTATAGTTTTGGTTGTATAAAATCCATTAAGTAATACTCTCTCCCTCCAGTCGGACACAAACCTCTTTGGCTCAGTGATTGTAAGAACATGTTGGGGATTTAATTTGAGTTTGGTTCTGATTGAACAGTGAGTAAACCTGTTACTTGCATCATTGGTTGTGTGTTACCTATGAGTGTTTTTGGTCGATTTTTATTGGTGGATCACTGGTGAATAAAACCACTAGACCTTCGAAGCCAGTCTGTCATAGGATAAGCATTGCAGGGTTGATAGTAAACTTATGTCAAATTATGGTTGGGATAGATTTCACTCCATCATGCCCTTAGTTGGTTTGTGTTTTGTTACTGGGATCATTATGTTTTTAAGTAACATATTAAATTAAAATCCTACAATTAAAAGGAAACAAATTTTGCAATGAATGAAGATGGTTGTAGTGGTTTTATTTTAATGCTATGATGTTAAACATGCATAGTTGAAGATGACCTGTATGGTTGCATAATTCTTACAGAAATTGGTTTATGTTAAATATTTTATAATGTTTAATTAAATTAAACATAAGAGGCATTTGAATATTTTCAAGCTCTCCTTGTTATATAACTTTTGGATTATGTTATTTTATGTGGAAGTTAAAGGGTTTGTATTGGTTCTTATCGGCCCTGCCTGCTGGTTGTATTTATTGTACTTTGGATGTTAGACAATTCCTTACACCTTCTCTCAAGTAATAGATATCTGTGTAAATTAAAAGGAAATATGGGAATTGTGGGGTGACAGTTCTAAGGATTTTTATATTTATTTTTTTGGATACAACTGGATCTTGAGTTTGAATGTTGAACACATTTTTTTTTTTAAATAATGATAGTGATGACTTTATTTAGTAGAGGAATAAATAGGGACATAAATGAAAACAAGGGAAGAATTTCCAATAACAGAGGAAATTGGAAAAGGGGCTATAGAAGGCCACAATTCTCTATACACTTTGATGTTGATCCTAAAGAGATAAATCAACTTTTCCAAGATGGTTTCTTCAACTTGGTTGTCTAGGGAATTTTGTAGCCTCATCCTGATAGACCTTCTTTTCAGCTAAACCATAAATTTTATGGTGCTCCAGTCCCTCCTCATATATCAATGTGACCAAAATCGCCTACCAACAATGGTTGGAAAAATATTATACACCAACCTATTGTTCACCACCATGATTGGCCCATTGCATCATTTCCATTACCCCCTCCACCACCAAAAAATCAAGTTTCCCAAGTTGATCTTATTGTATCACCCGTGCAGTCATCCCATGCCAGTAAAAGATTAAAAATAGATGTACTCGAGCCTATGTAGGAAAAGGGAAAAAAAAAATCTACCCCCTCCGACTCATCCAAGGAATCTGCCAAATCAGTCTCCTCTCGCCTTCATATTAAGGATGATTGTTCTCATGTTATTAGTGTAGTTCAGCCTTGGGGCTCTAACCAGTCAAAGTTTTTCATAGAAAAATCAAAAGGGGATAGCAGTGAGAAGAGGCTTAATGCCTCACATAGTAAATATGGATTTTGATGATGATTAAGGTTGTTTTATATGTTGAAGGCGATATTTTTATTTTGATAAAGTTTTGGACAACAAGCATGTATTTTGACAGTTTTTCAGACAACAACATTCAATTGAGAATTTTTTGTTGGACAACTTGGATATGATGCTATTTTTTAGGACATGATTATATTACATTCTGCTGATATTTATTATTTGAGTATATATATATATATATATATATATATATATATATATATATATATGAAGCGGGAGATACAAGGAGACATTTTTGAATTGAATGATTTGGATATTTGATATTGTAAAAGGAAATAAATGGGAGTCACAAGGGGTCCCACCTATTTAGTTATTATTTAAGACCCTTATTCATATATTATTATTATTTATTTGTCTTAAACTAATTAGTTAAGTTAATTTGACTTAACTAAAGAAAGGTAGTTGAACTACCCTAACTTATTGAAGAGGAATAAAAGCTCAATGAAATGAAGAGATAGAGGGGGAGAATAGAAGGAGAAATACAGCCATAAGGTTTTCTCTATACTAGTGAGATAGTTTCAACTTTCATTCATTCTGATTTTACTAGAAAGATTAATCCTCTTGATGACAACAAAGTCTTATTGAAGAAAGCATGATTCAAAAACCGAATCACATATTTTAGCAACTTGTTTTAAAGGTGTATGATTTATTTTTGATAGTATGCGTATTTTTTTTGTGCATGAATTTAGTTTCATGACTGATAAAGAATATCTTGCAAAGTCAAGTGACAACATTTTGTGGCAGGTTGATCCATATCTTTATCTTCAGTTTTCTTCTTGATTTCTAGAGTCTTTTTTTATGGTTCCCATCGAAGGATTCTAAATTTTATGTTGGTCCCTAACCTCGCAGGGGTTTATAGAGAGAACTCAGTTTTGTATCTCAGAATGAAATAAATGAAAAATCACATTACTGTTTTACTCTCACACATGTGTTTTAATGATCTGGTTCATTCTTTTGCTTTGATCTCCATATATACATTGTATAATTTTTGTACACATTCATGTAAATTTGTTTAAGTTTGCATCTTTTGCATTGATATATACAACACATAAAAACTAGCCTTGGTACTTTGTAATTAATAATCGTGGATTAAGCGATTGTTTTTTAGGTTATAAACCCCGGGTGACAATCCCAACTATCTTTTCTTAGCCCGAAAAGATCTGGAAATGTTTTATTAAGGTTTCCATACCTTTTCCTCAACATTTATTTGGCGACCATACTGGGGAAATCTTCCATATCTCTCTCTGGTTGATTGTATTCACGATTATCTTTAAAAAAAAAAAAATTGTTTAAATACTCCTTGATTGATTTTTTTCATGAAAACACTTGTTACAAGACAACCAAATATTGGAATCGGTCTTAACGAACAATTTAGTATTTCTTTGAATTTATTCAACACTATTTTAGAAATTACTAGTACTTGAGCTGAACTTGAACGCTCTTGGGAAGTATTTGAAAGAGATATAAGTATCCGTGAACATTGGGAAGGAAGGAAAAAGAAGCCCAGAAATCAACAACAACTTCTATTTCCCTAAAATCCTTGTTTTTTCTTTTCATGTCCTCAAATCCTCACATTTCTTGAAGAAGAAGAGGATTGTCCCATGAAACTACTCCTATTTTTGAAATAGGATGAAGGAAAATTGTTTTTTCAACCCAAGAAAGTTCTCTAAGGAGAAAATTTTCCAATTCTGCTAGTTCACCTTCATCACCTATACCTATTACCTTCAACATGACATATGTAGGTAGTGGTAGTGGAACTGAAGGTGCCTCTTCCTCCCAACCTTCTTCTTCATTAGTAATTGGTAGTATATATAGCCATCAGGTTCCTATTCAATCCACTACCAATACTACTAAAGTGATAAATAAATATGGTATTTTTCAGTTCGAATAATATTCTACGACCATTCCATGGCACACTTCTTCTCCCCTGAACCTGACACCCGCTATTCACCCACTACTGAAGTTTAAGGAACATCTTCCTAAGTTCTTGGGAAATAATAATGTTACTAGAAATGAACACTTAGTATAATTTTCCAATGCTTGTCATAACATCAGGGCTAACGATAATGACACTTGCATGCATCTATTTTTCAACTCCCTCGAAGGGAAAGTTGCGGCATATTTTTTTGACCTCCCTCCCAAAATTATTTTCACATGGGAAGAATTGGTTTATTGGTTCAAGTCCACTTTTCGACAGTGCAAAAGTCCGACAGAAAAGTTGAGGGAATAAAACAATATCGCTTATAAAGATGGTGAAACCATTAATTCTTTTAACCTTTTCTTCACCAAGTTATACAATCAAATTCCTGAACTAATCCATCCACAAAATCAGGTCGCTTTCATGTATTATTATAATGTGATACCTTCCCCTTATCGTCATAAACTCGAAGAAAAGGCTATCAACAATGTTGGCTCGCTCTTCATACTTGTCTAGAATATGAGTAGCAACTCGAAAGAATGGGTCTCCGTAAAGGGGATTCGTTCAAGCAAACAGATATGTATTCCCTCCAACAACTCGTGCAAGATATGAACAATGGGATGATATCCTATGAATGAAAGGGAAGTGTTTATTCTCCCACCCCTGTTGCGTCTTATTCTTCCTCAATGCATTTTAGGAATACTAATGAAAACAATTTTCAGCCAAAGGCCATTATGTCTCACGGTTGGTGTAACTTTTGTGAAGAAAATCATGAAGAAAGTACTTGCGAAGTTAAGAAAAATTCCATAGATAAGATCTTTGGAAAGAGGCCCGATACCACAATCACGATTCTATATTAGTTCAAACATGAGGATGCTATGATAATCAATACCAAGAACAAATATTACACTGCCAAGGGCAAATATGATCCTCCTCGTACTTCTTCTTCCCCAAGTTCATCTTCACAAACTGTTGGTGCACAAGCTGTCAAAAATCCAGAAGATCAAGGAATGACTTCCCTTGTTCCCTCTTCTAAATACAATATCCTCAATCAATTCGCTAATATCAAGGATGATACTACTCTTTTGGACATGGTTGTCATCCTTGAACAACAAAATCATCTTAAGAATTTTATGGAGAGTAAATTTTCTACTATAACCAATATTTTTGAAGAGTCAAAAGAAGAGGATTCAATTGTAAATAAAATAGGTGTAAATAATTTTAGGAAACCTGTAAAAAATCCCCCTTTTTACATTTCTGTAAAAATTATGGATAAAATAGCTCATTGTTTCCTAATTGATGGCGGGTTTGTTCCAAGTGTTCCAAGTGTAATGTCAAAAATTATCATGGAAGAGTTTGTCTTATCATGCACTAATGAAAATTCGAGAAGCATGCTCTCTTATAATAGTCTGCAACAATCAACTGTAGGTGAAATCAAATATGTAACCTTAGTTCTATGCACACATCCTGAAATAAGAACAACCCTTAGCATCCAGGTAATTGATATTCCAATAATAAATTATTCAATTATTTTAGGAAGAGACTGGCAAGCCTTAATAGGTGGATATCTTTCTCTTGGTAGAACACATCTATCTGTCCCTAGAAATGGAAAGAACATTATAGTCTTAAGGGAAGGAATAATTTCACCATATATAGAGAGTCTTACCCAACCCAATGTAAATTATATTGAGGAAGATTTGGGAGTATACTATATCTTTGTTGATGAGGGTGACACTATCCTTGAACGAATTGATTTTGACAATGGCATGTGGCACATGCATCTTGATGGCTCATGGTCAAACAAACGTAAATGATTCGACATTATTATATATTCTCTTATAGGTAAAATCCACAATTTATCTTATAGGTTAGAATTTGCTTTCACAAACAATGCCACCGATTTTGAGGCCCTATTGCTAGGCATAAAAAATGAATATAACCTTGGTTGTGGCCACCTTACAGTATTTGGTGATTCTGAACTTGTTGTGAACCTTGTACATAATATTTATTCACCTAGAAATAAGTTGCTTAAATGATATACCCAAGATGTTTGGATGCTTATTTTGAACCTGTTATCGTTTAACATCACTAATGTTAAGCGAGAAATCAATTCAATGGATGATAGGCTAGTTGTGTTCGTAGCATCCCCTACCTGGAAACTTTTTCCTCAAATACATGATTGTACATTTCAATCTCTATATCGTCATCATATATCCAATAATGTGGAATCATGGCATGTATTCCCAAGTGATGAAGGCATTTGCGCCTTCATACAAAATGAACCATTTAGGCCCAAGGAAATCATATCCATTGAAGATGATAAATTTCCTAAAGGCTTGAATCCTCTTGAAAGTTCATTTTCATTGAGTGATGTAAGAAACAAAGAGATACATAAGGAAGAGGAGTCAAAAAGGAAAGTGGGTGATATCATTTCCTTGAACCTTGGAACACTCAAGTCTCCAAATATTGTTAGACTAGGTGCCCAATGTTCTAACGAAGAAAAAGAGAAATTCATATAACTACTCTATGAATTTCAAGATGTTTTTGCATGGTCATATGAGGATATTCATGGTTTTGATCACGTTCTCATACAACATGCCATTCCTATCAAGGAAGGGGTAAAAACAGTTAGGAAAAAATAAAGACCTATTAACCCTGCACTCGAAGCTACTATTACGAATGAGTTGGAAAAATGATTGAAATTTGGTAGTGGATTTCAAATATGGTACCTGTTCGGAAGACTAATGGTTAGATCAGATTATGCGTCGATTTCCACATATTTAATAGAGTGAGTGTCAAAGATCATTTTCCTCTCCCTAATATAGAAATGATTTTACAACAAGTTGTAGGGTCACAAATGATGTCCTTACTTGATGTCTTTTCTGGATATAATCAAATAAAGTGATGCAGATGCGCTACCCGGGACACGTCCACTCCCACTAGGACCTCTCTTCCTTTAGCCCGAAGAGCTGAAATGCTCTCCAAATCCCCTATCGGGGTTTCTTTCTATACTCACAGAACTTCTTTTATGACTCCCCTGTGTTCTATCAGAGTTTTCCCGATCGGGAAATCGGCACTCACAAGGTCAAGAGTTTATTACGTCGTGGATCCCCAATTTTTGATTTGCGATGGCGCTCTCTGCACCCTTCAGCTCCCTCCGGCTAACTCCTCACGCATGTGACCTGCCAGTCCACAAGACCACGGGCCCTCCCCTCTATCGGAGTTTCAGAATTCATGGATTTGAAATGCGTAGAACTCATGCTCTCAGAATTCCCGATTCTCCAATCCCCAACACCACCTGGCGTTGACCCGCTGCAAGGTTTGACCTCCTGCCACCAGTCTTATACCATGGCGCTTATGGCCCACACTCTATTGGCGATCGGGAAATTGCGATTCCTTATGCACTGTGTCACGAACCTCTCCAGATCCCAAACTTCGATATGCGACACCACCTGTCGTTACCCTAGGGTGAGACTTAACCCTCCAACACCTGTCCTCCACTAGGCGTATTTAACCCTGTTGGGAAATAGCGGATCGTGATTTCAACATACGCAATGCGCTTTCTCTGGAAATCCTGAAATACCGAACCCCGATTCCTCAGGATCTCTCACCACGTGTCCCTTCGATCAATGGTTCCGACCACGTCGGCAAATTGCCGATCACAATTTCAACATGCAAGCATTTTCACAACTCTAGAAACCCCGATGCCTCCAAACGCCGACTCACCAGGATCCTCCGCCACGTGTCCTCGCCGATGAACGGCCCAAAGCATTCGTCGGGAAATCGCGGATCGTGATTCCTTGATGCGATATTTCTACGCCCTCGGAGACCCCGATATCCTGATGGACTGAACCCCGATGCTCCCTGGCTCCTTGACACGTATCCTCCTGAGATCAATGGCTGAGATCCTTTCTCAGGATTTCGATACTTTCAAGGTCTCGAGTCTCTTACCTTACGAAACCCCGATGTCACCAATATCCCGATGACTCCTCCTCTGCTCGTTGGGGTTTAAACCTTGCGCAACTCCAAGAGATCTGACGGTTGACAGGATTTTTCTAGTTCTCTCGGTGAATCCTAACTGTCGATTTCTCCTCCTTGAGGATTCCTTGAGAACGACCAAGTGTTCTTCTCAGAGCTTGTCTTCTGACACTTGTGCCTGCAACTCTTTTCTTGAACCATTCCGGCACACACTCCTGTGTACTTCCTTAACGATGTTATGAAGGTGCTAGACCTCCTGAGCTTTTCCACTTTGATTATTTCAGAGAATTTGCGCACACTACTCGTGCCCGACCTTCAACAACTTCCAAGTGTTGAGTCTTTCACACTCTGTACACCTCTAGCAACAGTAGTCTATGCCTTCTTTTGCTCAGCCTAGATACTGAGACTTCAAGTTCAACCAGCACTCCTCCTGCACGACTCTACCAACCCACATCAACTTCTAGGTGAATGAGAATAAGTGGTTACCTGTTGAGCCTCATCAACGCACTTTATGTGGATGAATTCAACTGCACTCTATGCAGGAATCTCCTGACTCAGGCAGAGAAACAATTGAAACTTATTCTCTTCTCTCTCAGACCTCAGTTAAAAACCCTGAAATTGCATGAACAGCATGTAAAAAGAAAATGCATAACCAGAAACCAAAACATTCATGAGCATGACATTTACACAGAGAAAACAACAACAACCATGAAATTGAAACAGAACTCCATTCTATTAATTCAATATTTTTTACATGGGTGTTCTTCACAGACTTCTCTACTCGCTCCTCTCTTATGAATGTTAATTCTGAATAATGTTACAATGTACAAGTGAGGGTGTCTATATCCGTTTTCCCTCTCAGACTCTAAAACTGTCTAATCTAGAATTAAACATCTACCTACCTGCATTAAATCTAATAAATGCCTCCTATCTATTTCAGACAAGAACGTATGGCTCGAGTTCTGATACATCATACTAAAGGCGCTCCTTCATAAAGGTTCATTTAAGACTTGTGCTACATTCCCAAATCTCTTTTCAAAATTTGATTTTGTTTATTCCAGCTGATCCTTCGCTTGATGTGTTGGCTCGCTTGCTGAGTTGGCGATGCTCCTGCATCATACTCCTCGGCTTGAAAGATTTCATGGGCTCCTGTCCATGAGCTCCTGCATGGTCTGTCCATGCTTTTGGATAACTGCTTCTGTCTCCCAGCTGGCATCCTCCACTGGGTGGTTCTTCCATTTGACTAGGTATTCAAAGTATTCCTTCCGCCTGGTCCTCTTACCCACTCGTTTTCCCAGTATGCACTCCATCTGTGGTTTTTCTGCTACTAGTAATTGTTTCATCCAGTGGATCACTGGTTCTTTAGCTCCAGCCTCTGTTTCTCCAGCCCTGTATGGGTATAAATCCGAAACATTAAATATCGAAGATATTCCAATGCCATCCGTCAACTCAATTTCATAAGCGTTCTCTCCAAATTTCTTCAGGACTCTGCATGGTCCAATTTTCTTCATCTTCAGTTTGTTGTATGTTCCCCTTGGGAACCTTTCCTTCCTCAGGTGCGCCAGGACTAGATCACCAACCTTGAATTGAAGTTGTCTCTTATGTTGATCCGCTTTGTGCTTGTACTCCTAATTTGACTCCAGCAATCGCTGCTTCACCCTGCTATGAAGATTTTCCATCGCCTCTGCGAATTCTTCAGCGTTTGCACTCTTTTTCATTATTTGTTTTGAATCCCTGAGTTCAGATACTCCTCTCGGCTGCTTGCCATATACAACCTAAAATGGGCTTTTACCTGTGCTTCTATTCACTGAATCGTTGTAAGCAAACTCCGCCTGTGGAAACACATTATCCCAACTGTTGTGGTGCTCTGTCACTAGGCTTCTGAGTAAATCTCCCAGACTTCTATTTACCACCTCTGTTTTCCCATCCATCTGGGGATGGTAGGATGAACTAAACATTAAGTTAGTTCCCATCTTCTTCCAGAGTGTCCTCCAGAAATGTCCAATTAATTTCGTATCCCTATCCGATACAATGTTTCTGGGTAAACCATGAAGTCTAACAATCTCCTTAAAAAACAAATTTGCAATATGAGTCGCATCGCTGGTCTTATGGCTTGGAATAAAATGTGCCATTTTTGAGAACCTGTCGACCACCACAAAGATCGAATCATGTCCTCTTTGCGTCCTCAAAAATCCCATTACGACATCCATGCTGATTTCATCCCACGGCCTCTCTGGTATGGGTAAGGATTGATAGAATCCCGCATTTTTCTTTCTACCCTTTGAATGCTGACAAATTCTGCACCTGTCAACAAACTTTTTGACATCTGTTCACATCTTCGGCCAGAAATAGGCTTCACTCAGCTTTTCAAATGTCTTATCGTGGCCACAATGTCTTGCTAATCCGCCACTATGATTTTCTTTTAGCAGATTCTCCCTCATGGAGCAATGTGGAATGCATAACTGATTGCCTTTGAATAACAGTCCATTTTGGATCATGTAATCCATCCACGAGATTCTATCTCTGAGAAATGGATTCTCAGTTGCCTCGTATGCCTCTGTAAAATATGCATCACCTGCATACATGTCTTTAAGATTCTCAAAACCCAATGTCTTGACTCGAAATTCTTGCAGCAACAAACATTTCCTGCTCAAACATCAGCCACTTTGTTAGCAGTCCCTGAAATGTGTTTAATTACAAATGTAAAATTCTGCATATACTCTACCCATTTTGCATGTTTTTGATTCAGCTTCTCCAGCTGAGTCACAAACTGTAATGCATGATTATCACTATACAGAACAAATTCTTTTGGGATCAAGTAATGCCTCCACTTCTTCAACACATGTATGATAGCATAAAATTCTTTATCATACGTGGAGTACTTCACCTTTTCCTCATCCAGCTTCTCGCTGAAATATGCGATTGGTCTGTCCTCCTGGCTTAAGACCGCTCCTATGGCAAAGCCACTTGCATCACACTTCACCTGGAATACCTTTTTAAAATCCGGTAACACCAAAACCGGCTGTTCTGTGATCTTCCGCTTCAACAGATTGAAGCTCTTCTCTGCCTCTTCAGTCCAATGAAAAGATTTATGTCTTTTCTTGACAGTATCCATCATTGCTGCGCTAATTCCACTGAAATTCCTGATTAATTTTTGGTAGAAGCTAGCCAGTCCATGGAAACTTCTCACCTCGAAAACATTCCTCGGTGATGGCCAATTTTTAATTACATCCACTTTATTTGGATCCATCCTTAATTCATTTGCCGATATGACAAACCCCAAGTAAATGAGTTCTCTCTTCATAAATGAAGACTTCCTCATGTTGATCAACAACTTCTCTTGTTGTAGCTTCCTCATTACTGCAGCTAAATGATTCAAATGCTCTTCCTTTGACTTGCTGAAAACCAATATGTCATCCAAATAAACAATGACAAACTTACCAATGAACTCTTTTAGCACTTCATTCATCAGCCTCATGAATGTACTTGGTGCATTCGTCAAGCCAAATGGCATGACTAGCCATTCGTACAACCCTTCGTTGGTTTTGAAAGTTGTCTTCCATTCATTGCCTTCCCTCATGCGAATCTGATGGTATCCACTTTTCAAATCCACTTTTGAAAAAAAATTTGCCCCGTTCAGGCAATCCATCAAGTCATCCATTCTCGGCAGTGGAAATCTGTACCTGATGGTGATTTTGTTAATGGCTCTGGAGTCTGTACACATTCTCCATCCTCCATCCTTCTTTGGACTCAGTACCATTGGAACGACACATGGACTAAGACTTTCCCTGACCAGTCCTTTATCCAACAGCTCCTGTACCTGTCTTTTGACCTCCTCATTCTCCTGCGGCGTCAACCTGTACGCTGCTTTGTTCGAAAAACTTGCTCCTGGTATGAGGTCTATGTGATGGCTTATGCTCCTCATCGGCAACAACGAATGAGGTAATTCGTCTACCACTATGTCAGTGAACTCTTCCAGTAGTTCTTGAATTTCCTCGGGCAGATCATCCACTCTTGTGCTGGTCAAAACAACTCTTGGTTTCCTGACCACAAAGAAATGTGGATCTTCCTTCTTATTTACTTCTGCTAGAAGTTCCTTCCCACTCATGATAAGTATATTATTTCTCGGCTCTGGTTTTACTTCTTTATAATTAATTGGATTCAGCGTATGTGCTCTTCCATTCTTCTCCAAAGTGTACGTGTTCATCTTTCCATCATGAACTACGTTTCTGTCATATTTCCATGGTCTTCCTAGCAATACATGACATACATCCATAGGAATAACATCGCATAAAATTCTATCATTGTATCTTCCTATCTTGATGTCAACTAAGCACTATTTAGTGACATTTACCTGATGTCCCTTCTGCAGCCATGAAACTTTGTATGGCCTCGAGTGATCAGTTGTTTCCAATTCCAGCTTTTCCACCATCTCGGTCGAAACGAGATTGTCTGTGCTTCCGCTATCCACAATAACCTGGCATTTCCTGTCTTTGGTCTTGCATGTGGTTCTAAAAATCCTGTTTCTTTGAACTGCGTCCTCCACCTCCTTCTCGGGTGTTAAGAGAACCTTACGCATCATCAACGAACTTTCGTCTTCTCTGTCTTCTTCTTCAACATCTCTCCTTTGTGCTTGGGCGATGTAAGCTTCTCCTTTGTCCTTCTTCCTGTCTGGACAGTCGACGGCCTTATGTCCATCCTTTCCACATGTGAAGCATGTGATCACTCCACCTCGGCCTCTTCCCCTTCCTCTGGTACGAGGAAAAGTGTTTGCATTAGCATAATCCCCTCTCTGTACACTATGTTGTCTCCTTGGCTCAGCATATTGTTGTCTTTGCTGTGAGGTTCCACCTCTCTCAATCTTACCCTGAGGTTTCTTCCATTCCTCCTTGGGATTTTGATATTTCTCCTGGGCAACTGCCTTTCCTCTGGGATGACTTTTGCCTCACCCTCGTTGTCCTTGCTTACGGACCAACTTTTCTTCAGCTTTCAACGCCATCTGCATCCTCAATCGTTCAGATGGTTGCCATACTCATCTCATCCTGGATATCGTATATTAAGCCATTCATATACCTGGAAACTTTTTCATCATCACTCTCCTGATGACCTGATCTGATATTGAGCTTGTAAAATTCCTCAGTATACTCCTTCACCGTCATCAACTTCTGTCTCAGGTTCTGCATCCTCCTGAACAGTGTGATTTGATAATCCCTTGGGATGAAATTTGCTTTCATCTTCGCAACCATTCGATCCCAACTTTTAATTTTTTGCTTACCTTTGCAACGTCTATCTGCTTGAAGCTCGTCCCACCATGATGCTGCGTGTCCCTTCAATTTGGTGACAACATGTATGACCTTTTTATCCTCTTTGATATCCTCATAATCAAAGTAGGTGTCAAGAGCTCTAATCCAATCCAACAACTCTTCTGCATCCATATTTCCTTCATAAGTCGGAATGTCCATCTTTGTCTTTGAACTCATCTGGGCGATGGCTTTCATTAATCTCTCATTTGCTGCATCTTCCATTGGGATTTCTCCTGCTCCCTGTCCAGCGTCACCGTCATCCTTGGATTCACTGGTATCTCCTGCATCATCTTTGCGCCTTTGCTTTACTCCCATATCCACAATCATAGAGCGTAATTCTTGCAGTTGTCTTTCTACTTCCAGATTCTGCCCTGGCCTACCTCTTTCTCTAGACGATTCCCTTTCCCCCTCTGGGTCGGGTGATTGTCTATCTCTCCTCCTTAGCGGCATGGTGAATTCTCCTTTCTTATCTGCTACAGAAAATAGAGAGATTTTCTCGCTCTTATACCACTTGATGCAGACGCGCTACCCAGGACACGTCTGCTCCCACCAGGACCTCTCTTCCTTCGGCTCGAAGAGCTGAAACGCTCTCCAAATCCCCTATCAGGGTTTCTTTGTATACCCATAGAACTTCTTTTATGACTCCCCTGTGTTCTATTGGAGTTTTCCCGATCGAGAAATCGACACTCACGAGGTCAAGAGTTTCTTACCTCGTGGATCTCTGATTTCCGATTCGCGATGGTGCTCTCTGCACCCTTCAGCTCCCTTCAGATAACTCCTCATGCATGTGACCTACCAGTCCACAAGACCACGGGCCCTCCCCTCTATCGGAGTTTTGGAATTCGTGGATTTGAAATGTGTAGAACTCACACTCTCGGAATTCCCGATTCTCCGATCCCCGATGCCACCTGGCATTGACCCGCTGCAAGGTTTGACCTCCTGCCACCGGTCTTATACCATGGCGCTTATGGCCCACACTCTATTGGCGATCGGGAAATCGCATTTCAGGAAATCGCGATTCCTGATGCACTGTGTCACGGACCTCTCCAGATCCCAAACTCTTATATGCGATGCCACCTGTCGTTACCCCAGGGTGAGACTTAACCCTCCGACACGTGTCCTCCACTAGGCGTCTTTAACCCTATCGGGAAATCACAGATCGCGATTTCAACATACGCAATGCGCTTGACTCCGGAAATCCTGAAATACCGAACCCCGATTCCTCGAGATCTCTCGCCACATGTCCCTCCGATCAACGGTTTGGACCGCGTCAGGAAATCGCTGATCGCGATTTCAACATGCAAGCATTTTCACAACTCTAGAAACCCCGATGCCTCTGAACGCCGACTCACCAGGATCTTCCGCCATGTGTCCTCGCCTATGAAAGACCCAAAGCATTCGTCGGGAAATCGTGGATCGTGATTCCTTGATGCGAGATTTCTACGCCCTCGGAGACCCCGATATCCCAATGGACTGAACCCCGATGCTCCCTGGCTCCTTGACATGTGTCCTCCCGAGATCAACGACTGAGATCCTTTCTCGGGATTTCAAGATTTTCAAGGTATTGAGTCTCTTACCTTACAAAACCCCGACGTCACCAATATCCCGATGACTCCTCCTCTGCTCACTGGGGCTTAAACCTTGCGCAACTCCCCGAGATCTGATGGCTGACAGGATTTTTCTAGTTCCCTCGGTGAATCCTGACCGTCGATTTCTCCTCCTTGAGGATTCCTTGAGAACGACCAAGTGTTCTTCTCAGAGCTTGTCTTCTGACACTTGCACCTGCAACTCTTTGCTTGAACTATTCCAGCACACACTCCTGTGTACTTCCTTAATGATGTTACGAAGGTTCTATACCTCCTGAGCTTTTCCACTCTGATTCTTTTAGAGAATTTGCGCATACTACTCGTGCCCGACCTTCAACAACTTCCAAGTGTTGAGTCTTTCACACTCTTTACACATCTAGCAATAGTAGTCTATGCCTTCTTTTGCTCAGACTAGCTACTGAGACTTCAAGTTCAGCTGGCACTCCTCCTGCACGACTCTACCAACCCACATCAACTTCTGGGTGAATGAGAATAAGGGGTTACCTGTCAAGCCTCATCAACGCACTCTATGCGGATGAATTCAACTGCACTCTATGCAGGAATCTCCTAACTCAGGAAGAGAAACAATTGAAACTTATTCTCTTCTCTCTTAGACCTCAGTTAAAAACCCTGAAATTGCATGCACAACATGTACAAAGAAAATTCATAACCAGAAACCAAAACATTCATGAGCATGACATTTACACAGAGAAAACAACAACAACCATGAAATTGAAACATAACTCCATTCTATTAATTCAATCTTCTGTACATGGGTGTTCTTCACAGACTTCTCTGCTCGCTCCTCTCTTCTGAATGTTAATTATGAATAATGTTACAATGTACAAGTGAGGGTGTCTATATCCGTTTTCCCTCTCAGACTCTAAAACTGTCTAATCTAGACTTAAACATCTATCTACCTGCATTAAATCTAATAAATGCCTCCTATCTATTTCATACAAGAGCGTATGGCTCGAGGTCTGATACATCATACTAAAGGCGCTCCTTCATAAAGGTTCATTTAAGACTTGCGCTACATTCCCAAAGCTCTTTTCAAAATTTGATTTTGTTTATTCCATTTGATCCTTCGCTTGATGTGTTGGCTCACTTGCTGAGTTGGCGATGCTCTTGCATCATAAAGAAAACATGACTGATAGATATAAAACCACATTTACTACACACTAGGGAACATTTTATTATGAACATATGCCTTTTGGCTTGTCTAATGCATGTGCCACCTTTCAAATATATATGCAGATATCTTTTGATGATCTAATCGGTAAAATTACCCAAGTTTATCTTGATGATTTGACTGTCTATTCAAAGAACCGGTTAGATCGTTTTGGTCATCTTAGAAAATTTCTCATGCATTGCAGAAAATTTGGCATTTATTTAAATCCTTCCAGCTCTATTTTTTGTGTCACTAAAGGAAAATTCCTTGGTCATATTGTTTCTGATTAAGGAATAAGTATTAAACATAAAAGTATTGTTGTTATTCTAAATCTTCCTGCCCCCACCTCCAAGAAAGAATTCCAAGGTTTCATGTGCATTATCAATTTTGTTTGCAGGTTCATTCCTAATTTTGTTGTCATGGTTAAATCCATACATAATCTTCTGAACCAAGATCGTTCTTTTTCTTGGACAAGTGATGTCGAAAATTATTTCCTTAGGATTAAGAAATCAATCAGCTCCACACCGATTTTGGCGAAACTGGATTTTGAGAAAGAGTTTATCATATATACCAGTGCCACCAATGAAGCAATTTATGCTATCCTCTTACAAAATGATGACCAAAACAACAAAAAACGTGTAGCATACATGAGCTAGTGTTTATCAAATGATGAAATCAAGTACTCTTATATTGAAAAACATGTGTTTGTTCTTGTTAAGGGTATAGAAAAAAAATTCCACTTTATTTTAGTCAAGCATATGAAGGTAAGAGTCCCTTTGCATGCTGTCAATTTTCTTCTCTCACAAGCTTATCTTTCAGGAAAACTTTCACATTGGCTTGCCAACATTTAGGAGCATAATTTAACCATCATGAATTCAAAAATGATCAAGGGACGAGACTTATCCCTTCACTTAGCTCAACACTTCGATGTGTGAATGATGAAGAATCACATAAATTGTTACAGGAAATTCATGGATCGTCAATTTTTCCAATTCACATTGGTGGCCATTTTTCTGCTAAAGCTATTGCTTTTAAAATTATAAGAAATGGTTACTATTGGCCTTAAATATTTTGATATTCCTACAAATTCACAATAGCTTGTGATAAGTGCGAAAAATTTGTTGGGAAAGAGCATCTTTCTGCCACGCCTTTACAACCTGTCCTCCTAGATTTCCCCTTCTCTAAATTGGGCCTAGACTTTATTGGTCCTATCAATCCTTTGTCTTTCGCAGGGCATACTTTTATTTTAAAAACCACGAACTAATTTACTAAATGGACCAAGGTTGTCCCTCTTAAGCACACACAGGATGAGTAGGTAATTTCTTTCCTAGAAAATAATATATTCTCCATATTTGGCCTTCCACTAGAGATCATTATGCATAATGGACCAACCTTTATTCTGCAAAATTAACTCATTTTTTAGTTAAATTAGGGGTCAAACATTTCACTTCATCATCTTATTACCCCCAAGGAAATGGATAAGTTGATTCCACTAAAAGAAATCTGGTTAGGATCATCAAACAGAACATAGAGGATAAACCTCGCCCGTGGCACACACTTCTCATTCACACTGTCTGGGCCTATCACACTACCACCAAGGAAAGCATAGGTTGTACTCCCTTTCATCTTGCATATGTCCAAGATGATAATTTTTCCTACTGAGTTGGAGCTTTCTTCCTTACATTTGATGTTACATATTGAAGAATTAAATTCACTTAGAAATTGAAAGAGTAGACATTGCACACAAAACACACATATAATAATTTCTATTACTTTATTCAAAGCCAAAATACATGTCACATATATAGTTCTTATGAGATCCAACTACTTCTAATCATGGATATTGTGGTTGAGATAATATCTCAACAATCTCCAACAAATCAAACCAACTATACTATTGTAAGCGTTAATTATAACAAATTCTTCCAATGTTCCCCAAAGGATAAATACATTGTTAACCCTGGAAGAACAAAATATTTTTTCCTTAGAGAACATAAAGAGAAGGAAACAATCTATGAAAACGTATTTTAACAGATGAGCGAAAGATGTTGAATTTAAGATTGACGAAAAATTCTTACTATAGGACTCAACTCATGCTGAGAGAGGAAGACACTCAAAGTTCTAGAAACTATGGCTAGGTCCTTTTTAAATCACTTTTTTCCTAGGTGAAAACTCATACCTTCTAAAGGATTTGGAAGAGAGATTGTTCTCTTACAACACCAATGGTTCCCAATTGAAACATTATGTGGAACCAATCTGATAATTAACTCTTATTTGAGTTGACTTTTGTATATAGTCTTTTGTTTTACTGTTGCCCTTTTACTTTGGTTTGTTGGGTTTTTAATTTTTGTTGTTTGTTTTTTTTTTTAAATTTATCAGAAATAAAGTCTGGATTAGTTTTTCCATAACAATGTAATTCTATAAGTATTGTGGATAAATAATAAATAAGGTAGACACAGTTTTCATGATGTCCTCCTTTTGGACATCACTGAAATTGCTTTTTCTTTCAACACTGTTGTAGGATAGTTGATTTTGTCTTCTTCCCTATTTCTGCTATCCCTTTCTTCCCTCCATCCCGAGATTCAAGATCATACCAAAAGAGTACTCCTTAAAAATTAATATGTGTTATTTATTGTGTCTTATATGATCATTATGAATACACGACCAATTCCCTTCATACATACCACTTTCCATAATTTATTCCCAAAATCCTGCCTCAGTATTTCCCTTAAACCATCTTTTTCCACTGTTGCATAATTTTTCTTTTTAACAATTTTATTTTGTTTACTCACTACTTGATTGTTCTGTGAGACAATGACATTTTGAGTTCTAATATGTTGAGGACAAATTTCCCTGTGGAGTCGCCAATTTGTTGATGCCCAAAAGCACAATTTCAAACCCCCTGCATGCAAATGAGTTGCAATGCATAAATACTTATATATATATATATATATATATATAGATGAAGAATGGTTCTTTTTATCTCAACACTCAGGATTACCTTGCAAAATATCTCTGTGTTTCTAAATTTTCTCCAAGGAAAATTGGTAATTGGTTGGTTATGTGCAAATCAAGTTGAGTAAATTAAAGGGTTGTGTAATGGCCCTCGTGGTTACTATTGTTGCACTTGTGTTTGGAATTTTATCATGACTCTAGGCATCTCTATATTACGGTTGGTTTGCATATGGTAAAAGTTCAAGATTCAAATCACACACACATTGTTCATGGTTATGATGGTAGACAATAGCTATGTTATTATTTTGAGGGAAATTTAATCCTTGCAATTTGGGATTTGTTAGACATATGTTATTATGATCATATTATATGTTACTTATGATATGTTTTAATGTGGATGATGTGGTGATCCCCTTGTTCTATAAATGGATATGAAGTATGGTGTTAAGTTTGCATACAACGAGGTGGTAAATCATTGTTTAATTTGGCAAATTGTGGCCTATTATATGGTTTGTTATGCTAATGTTTTGGGGGCATTGTATGGTGCTCTCGTACTTGGGTTGGTGGTCACTTATGTTGGAAACGATGTGCAATTGCTGCATGTCGCTCCAACCATACCCCCAAGGCCTCCACCCTCCTTAGTTCACATTGTGTTTGGCTTGGGTTGTGGTTACTCCGTGTTGCTCAACTTTTGGAGAAACTAACAGAGTTGTTGGTTTTTCCTTTGCCTTTTCCACAACAGGTATGTGGTTCTTATGTTCCATTCATTATGCACTCTGCTCCAAGGTAGAATAGATAGTTGGATCTTAGATTTTTCTTGTTGGATGCTTGATTTATAATGTTACAGTGGTGAATATGTATGCTCTATCTGTGCGAGTTGGCTAGCATGTTGTAAATGGTTTATGATTCCTTCCCTATTGAATTTTTGGGTTATGGTTGCGCAAATGAATTGTTGTTCCCTGTCATAGTTGAGGACTCAGGTTTTAGATTTGTTGATAATATATTGGTTATGATACCATTTTTGGGATTAGTTATGGTAACTGTGTATGTTATGACTCTTTGTTTCGCTCCTTCTGCAATTTTGAAATGGTTTTATATCCATTAATAGCAATGATGTTTTGGTTGTGATGGGTTATGTTTCTTTATGTGCCACACAATCATAGGTGTCTTTTCAGCCTCTGTTATATCTTTCCCCATCTAAATTTTTATGTTTGACATGTGGCTCTTGTTTGCGACCCTGTGTGGTTTGAGGGAACTATTGTTATGAATGAAATGGAGAAACAAGGTTTTGGTTTCCCCCCAGGTGTCGACCATGACCTATTCTAAAGTTATGTGATAGTGCGTTTGGTGAATGTGAATCTTGGTTCTTGTTCTATGATTAGATTTTAGATGGTAGCACTATCAAAATTGCTCCCACGGTCTTAAATGTATACGAGGGAAATTGTTTGGTGGCACTTTGGATTCGACTGTGTCATAGTTTGTAATGATGGTGTTAGATTTTTTGTTGTCTAAAATCCATTAATTAATAATCTCTCCCTCCGGTCGGACCTGACCCTCTTTGTCTCGATGTTTGTAAGCACATGCTGGGGATTGAATTTGAGTTTGGTTTTGATTGAACAATGAGTAAACATGTTACTTGCATAGTTGGTTGTGTGTTACCTATGAGTGTTTTTGGTTGATTTTTGTTGGTTAATCACTAGTGAATAAAGCCACTAGACCTTCGAACCCAGTCTATCACATGATAAGCATTGCAGGGTTGACATTAACATTATGTAGAATTATGGTTGGCATAGATTGCACTCCATCATGCCCTTAGTTGGTCTACTTTTTTTTACTGGGATCATTCTGTTGTTAAGTAACATATGAAATTAAAATCCTACAATTAAAAGGAAACAAATTTTGCCATGAATGAAGATGGTTGTAGTGGTTTTATTTCAATGCTATGATGTTAAATGTGCACAGTTGAAGATGACCTGTATGGTTTCATAATTACTACATAAATTGGTTTATGTTAAAGATTTTATAATGTTTAATTAAATTAAACATAAGAGGCATTTGAATATTTTCAAGCTCTCCTTTTTATATAAATTTTTGATTATGTTATTTTATGTGGAAGTTAAAGGGTTTGTATTGGTTCTTCTCGACCCTACCTATTGCTTGGATTTATTGTTCTTTGGATGTTAGAAAGTTCCATGAACCTTCACTCAAGTAATATATATCTGTGTAAAAGAAAAGGAAATCTGGGAATTGTGGGGTGACAATTCTAAGGATTTTTATATTTTTGTTTTTTGGGACAACTGGGTCTTAAGTATGAATGTTGAACATAGATATTTTTTTGGAATAATGAAAATGGTGATTTGAAGATAATAAATGTTAATTCATCAACAAAAAAAATAATCATCTCATTCCCAACCATTATATCACCATTTTCTTATTACAAACCCCTCACTTTCCCAGATACATTTAAATTTTCCATGTTCAGTTGTCGTGAATTTCATTAGAATGAAAGGGGTTTTAAAAGGAATAATCTGGGCATTGATTGGTGTTTGGATGTTAGTGTGATTTTTTTCTGAAATTTCTTGAACAATACTCATGGTGTTTCCCTACCATTATACCACTTTATGCTCATGACAATCCCCTCATCTTCCCAATATCCCTGTTCACTCCCTGTTCGGACAACAATTGATTGGTGAGTTTTTGGATGGATTGCATGTGCTTCTATGGTAAATGATAAGAGCCAACTTTTAATTCTATTTAGGTAGAGTTAATGCATGGATTATTAATAAATTTTCATGACATGTTTTGGATTACTTCTTCAAGATGATTTTCTTTAGTAGAGGAAGCAACAGGGGCAGAAATGATAATAACAGAGGAAACTAGAAAAGGGGCCATCGAAGGACATGGTTCTCTATACACTTTGATGTTGATCCTCAAGAGATAAATCAACTTTTCCAATATGGTTTCTTCAACCTGTTTAGCCAGGGAATTTTGTAGCCTCAACCTGACAACCCTCCTTTTCATCCCAACCATAATTTTTTTGGTATTCTAGTCCCTCCTCATGTATTAATGTGACCAAAACTGCCTGCCAAGGATGGTTGGAAAGATATTGTCCACCATCTTGTTGTTCACCACCATGGTTGTCCCACTGCATCATTTCCATTACCCCCTCCACCACCAAAAAATCAAGTTTCCCAAGCTGATCTTGTTGTTATTGGATAAATCGGTGAATGTGGACATAAACTAATCTCCCTATATCCACCTAGATATAGAACAAAACAAGACAGGACATGATGCTTTCCCTAAGTCTCTACCATTGAATTTACTACCAAAGAAGGAGTGGATGGCATACCTTTAGATATCAGTTCCTTATATCTTTGTTGTCCCTACTTCACTCCAGTGCTCTTGTGAGATCAAATCTACAATGACACAAACCAACCAAAGTGAAAGCAATAATTGTAGATTCAATGGAAACCTAAACATGTGATCAAGGAGTCATGCAATAAAATGTTAATGATTTTATCGAAAAGAAACATGTCATTGTATCATATTAAGTAAAAGTGGAAGATACAACCAGATTGCCTTGATGTCGCAAGTTCCCTTTTGGTGGTCCTTTGTTCCAACACACACATACACTTGCTCTAAATTTGTATGAATATGGTCCAAAAAGCTTGATGGACAAATGGAGGTCTCAAGCATCAATTGTATTAGGATTCTTCACACAATATTTAGCCTATTCTTTCTTAACCTTGCTTAACCTTTTCCATGAGAAATCCATCAGTATATAGGAGAAGGTGAAGTGGTTACAAGGATGAGGATGATCCCACCAAATCAGAGAGGCCAGTAAGATCACAACCATATGGACACCACCTCACATTCTAGAAAATTATCCTTCTAGAAACTTCTAGAAACTTCTTCCTTTTCTTAGCTTCAAACACCTCTGCACCTTGCCTATATATAAGCATGCAGAATTCTTGTGAGCCAGGCATAGAGAAGCCTATGAAAATTAAGGATTTCCGCACTGTGTACCACTATCATCCTACAACGTCATTCTAAAAATGTGCCTTGTAGGGGAATACCTTCGTCATTTTCCTTATGTAAAAGATTGTTTTGGAAGTTTGAACACATGCCTGTAGGGTCATCATCAGAGTGACCAAAATAATGTGTAATAAAATTCCCCCCAAAGTATGAGGCTAGAACCTGTGACAACTGAAATACTTTGTAAAATGCATGTGTGTGTTGGGAAGAAGGAGTGCACCAATTAGGAACTTGCAAATAGTCAAGCATCTGCATACAATTATACCATTTCTGAGGTAGGCATTCCCATGCTCAAACTACAAGTGATTGAAATCATAAATGCAAGTCATGTCCACCAATTATACATCATGGATCCATGTCGTCAAGATTCTACATAGCCACCAGGAATACACTGTGGATATATGTATTAGAAAGCTTAAATTCAGACACATCCACGAGACATACAAATTGGATATGTGTGTCAATACAAATCATAAATACTCCATCGCAACCTGGACCAAAAAGATAAGATCCAGGGTCTTCAATCCCATCGTCCGTAAGTACGAATCTAACCATGTGATTACAGGTGTTGAGTTCGAACATGGTAGAAACCACTTGATTATCGATCATTGATGAAAATCGTTAACAAGTGCGAGGGAAATCACCATTGATGTCAATGACTCCCAAGGTACCTTAGTAGAACCCAACGAATGTGAATAAATGAGTTGAAGTTGAAAACTCGATGGAATCTCTCGATCAGGGATCAATGATGTGAATCCATTGTCAAAAGAAAAGAAACCTACCATTAAGGCATGCATGCTCTAAGGCACTAAACGATTTCTAAGCCTTGTTCCCGAATGATGAGTTGAAGTCAATTGGAAAAGACTCGTCACAAGAGGGACTTGATGTATCCCCCATCAGTGACACAAAATAAGTAACAGATTTAGGTTAGATCAAAGTATGAAAAATGATTGAAACTGACACCGAGAAGGCCTGACATGGTAAGAAATGACAATGCATATGGCCAACTCGAGAGAGGGCTTGTTCGGACTTCTCTTGAACATATGAATGACATGACACTGGTCTTGGAAACATTGACTCAAACAAGACCCAAGATATGGACTTGCAGAAGGCCAGACGAGAGACAAATGGATTTCCCAACCCGGATTCAAGTGACAAAGGAGGTTTCATTTTCAAGAGTGACTAGTACTGCCACTAACACAGGTACAAAGACACATTTATTTCCCAAATTTCCCCCCACCATTTCTAGTGAGTACCTCTTTATTTTTATGCAATCTTGAGGAGGATAGAATATGATTGTTGATGTAAGCTCATCCTTTGGACGAGTCCCTCGGAGTATTTTTAACGAACCCTAAAAAGGAGTAGTTTGGTCCCATATGGGTCTTTCGATGTTTGTTTAATGAGTTCAAAGATAGAAAACTCGAGGGTTTTTCATGTTTATAGAGTCTGAAAAACACATTAAATAGAACTGTCTCAGTTCCTTTTTTGTAAAATAATTCGACAAGACCAAAAAAGTGATAAACTATCACCCATCGAATGTTTTCTTCAAATATTTTTATGAGCGTGAAAAGAACAAGGTCGCTCAACAATCTTTTCATTTTTACGGAGTGTGAAAAGAGCTCAAAGGATAATCCACGGGTTCCGCTTTTCATGTTTCCATGACGAGTACAAAAAAATGACAAAAGTATACTCGGTTACATTCTCATCAATTTTCGAGCGCTAGAACGAACAAAGACTAGGCTCGAGGTTTTTTCTGAAAAACCCTAAAAAGGACCGATGTATGTAACAAACAACAAAGCGAATAAAAAAAAACATCCATACGACATTGTTCAGGAATTTATTTGTTCCACATATGAAAAAATAAAAGACTCATGGGACCATTAGACCTTTAGATCATGATAAAATGCATTAAAATAATATAAATATTATTTAGAAAAAGCAAAATGTTAAATAAATAGGGGTAAAACTTCTTATTTCTATTTCATTTGCATTTCATTCCAAACTTGTCTAGAAACCCTGTTTTTACCTCATATTTTGGCTATCAATTGCGAGAATCACATACTACCATTCAACAAACGGTCTCCGTCAACATGGTAAGATTGTCATCCTCTTCTTTTTCAATGCATTAAAATTCACTTATTTTGGTTAAAAGGTAAATTTTGGATGAGTTTTTGGGCCAATAGGGGGCTGCCATAGGTGGCAAGTATCGGGACCTATGGAAATCAAGGATTTCCACAAGCGCCTTATGGCTCACCTGCAGAAACTCCACACTATATTTAAATCTTGTCTACGGCAGCCAAAAATCCAAAAATTTACCCATGCGTTTTCTCAAAAAAAAAATTCAAAAGCAATGATTAAGGATGCTAATCCCTTTTTCTCGTCTCCATGCAGTTATTTGATTTCCAAAATGTTGGAGTGGAGAGAACGGGAACATGGGGATGATGACTTTGAGGCCTTAAATGATCCAGGCACCGTTAATGCCCTACGACAGTGTGTATTGTTAAAAAAATTCAAAATCTAGGGCATGAGAGCCCAGCTAAGGTTACTAGAATACATGGTCCACATGTGGGATGTATACCAATAGGTGTTTCATGTGGGTGTCCATGTTATTTCCTTAGATATCGAAGACATTTACTTTTTGACGGGATTATCCTATCGTGGAGCACATGTGACCTTAACAGGAGGTCGAGGTGGTGGTTTTTCGATGAACGAATACATCTGCTAGTATTGTGAACCTGAGGCTGAGAGGCGCAAAGGTAAGGTAGTCATCAGAGGTGTTCGAGATTTAACTCTCTGGACCATTCTATTTACCATTGCACAGATGGAGGGAAATTCATCTCCACACATGGCCCTCCAAATTTATTTTCAGTATGTCGTGGAATGCACGAAACCTCGTGTATTCAACTGGTGTGATGGTCTTCTTCGCAGTATGAAAACATAGTTAACCAAGAGAAAGAATGGGGACCTAAAGCAATTTGGGTATGGGTCCATTTTGGTGTATTTATTCTTAGAAAGAGTCCCTCATTTACGCCTACAGGTAGAGTGGGGTATACCATCACCACGGGATCCAAGGATGAAATGGTGGTGCGATCTCATGGCTCGGCATGTAGCGGGCCCCATTGTGAAATAAAATGATGCATTCTTTGATTGGTTGAGGCCTCAAATATTTATGATAGACGATTATGCCTATGTTGGCTTGGAATTTATAGGCGACCCCAATTTGGTTTTACCTGAGGGTTTTCAGTGGGGGGACCTAGGTAAGAAAAACATTTTGGTTTTATGATGTTTTTGTGAATTTTTAGAATATAAGATGTTTTTTATGCTCTCCATCCAATGACTAATCAAAACATTTTATCATGCATATGTAGGGCCACACCGACCTCTGGGCTCATACCCCATTCATAGGCGAGGGGGAGCAATTGTAGTAGTAGGATGGGATGTTGATGATTATGCAGTGGTCGAGAAATATTTGGAAGGTTTGATGGCGGACATCCTGGATATCTTGATTAATGATATTTCGAGGTGTTACCAGTGCCACACCATAGGCGTGTCTGGTTCACTCAGCCGACTACTCCATAGGGTAGCACGACCAATAGTATGCTACCATGAGCAGCATCCATGATGCTAGTTTGTAGATGTCAGGGGCTTCATATTTTAATATTTTGGTTTTTGGATGAAAAACACTTTTTGTAAAAAACATTTTCATCGTTATATATATATATATATATATATATATATATATATATATATATATATATATATATATATATACATGAGGCTTATAACGGATTAGTTTTCTTTATATACAACATGTGATGTGTGATTGGATTTATAAATGTCTCAAATGTTTGTCTAACACATAATTGGCTAATGCATCAGTTAACGTATTTAGACATCTAGGAATGTGTTGATACTCAATATAATCAAAATAGCGTTCAAAGAGATGAATTCGTAAATATACCTGTAACAAAGTAGGACTTCAGATAGTATAGATGTTACTTAATTGTAGCACTACTAGCTACGAATCAAGTTGTACAACCAGTTGTCGAATCCCAAGTGAAATAACATCGGTCAACAATTCGATGACTGCGCTATATTATGCGATATTAATGGTTTCACGATCGAGGAAGACACCTTGTAGACTGATAAGTTCGTTCATGGGTGCATAGGTTGCCCAAGCAATAGAAGCTAGGTTCTGAGTACTACACCTAGCACCATTGGTGAAGCCAATGTAGGGTATAGAAGACGATGACATTTGGAAACCAAGCACAATGCAAGGTAAGAAGTTGGGGGTCGAAACCAAATAACGAAAAACACACAAAAGTATGATACAGTAAAAATACAAGCACTCATGAAAAGATAGTCTAAGCATAGTACTTATTCAAGTAAATCCCATTTTTGCGTTCACTCAAAGTAATTCCATCATAATCTATTAACTCGTAATCTCCCTTCTCCAACACTCGTTTGATGATATAAGGGCCGCACCACATGGCCTCAAATTTTTTGGCCCCTAGTAAATCATGATCTTGTTCATAGAGGAGAACTAGATAACCTTAAGAGAAAACACGTGGCTTGACATGCTTGTCATATTGGGATTTTATGCGTTTCTTCTGGGTTTCAATAATTAGGGTGGCATCATGACGGGTTTCGTCTAATCGCATAAGATACAATAGACGTTCTTCCTTGATAGAGGTGTTGGGAAGAATTTCAACAACTAGCTTCAATGACAGTATCTCACATTCAATTGGCAGAACAAATTCGATACCATACACTAACTGAAAAGGCGTAAATCCTGTAGCGGACTTCATAGATGTTCGATATGCCCACAATACTAAAAACAACATTGTGTGCCAACTTGTCTTATGAATTACTATTATCCATCGAAGCATAGTGATGAGAACTTTGATTATCACTTCAACTTGGCCATTGACCTGTGGATAGTAGGGGGTTGATTTTTTATGTCGAAGACCCAACTTTTCGGTAAGCTCGGACATCATGAAATTTCAAAAATGGCTACTGTGATCGGTGACGATAGCTTGTGACATTCTGAATCGTGTGATGATATGATTGAATATGAATAGGGCTGCAGTTTTTCTGGTATTATCGAATGTAGGCATCGCCTCAGACCATTTTTTGAAATAATCCATGGCTACGATAATATATCCATGCCCCCCGACCGAGTGAGGGTTACAGGTCATGAAATCAATGCCCCATTTTGAGAAAGGTCCAACAGAAACTACATGGTGTAAAGGAGCAGGATGTGATCTTATTTTGTTGTTTAATGTTTGGAAAGAAGGGTATTTTTGGACGACAATAATATAGTCTTTGAATAAAGAAGGCCAAAAATACCCTGCTCGTAAGATCTTTTGGGCAGTAGCATACCCAGACATGTGACCACCACATGCTCTAGAGTGGCAGTCATTCAAATCTTTCTTGACCTCATCATAGGTGAGACATCGTCAAAAAAGGAAGTCAACCCCACGGCAATAAAGAGTGTCACCGAGGATAATGTACTGACGGGCTTGTTAACGTATGCAATGACGTTCAATGCTAGACAAATCAAGCTGGATAGTCTGAGTCTAGATATAAATAATGATATCCCCATACCAAAGGTCATCATAGCTGATCAGAAAAAGGGATTCGTTGGGTAAATAATCCTCTACTAAATTTTTTGTCTCAGTGCAGGGAAGGTCACAGATCAGTGCGGAAAACATCAAGGATTTCTTAGACTTAGAGCATTTGAATTCTAAGACACACTCCTGGAGAATCACTATCCATTTGGAGTATTTTCCCCCCAGAAATTGGAGTGTGAGAATGTGATGCATAGGGTTGCAATCAGAAATTACAGTGGTCTTACGTAATAGGATATAGTGACGGAAACGTTGGACAGCTTGAATAGCTGCCAAGGCCAGTTTTTCAACATGTAAGTATTTGGCTTTGGTAGTCGTGAGACTCCTACTCAAATAATAAATGACATCTTCATCGTGTAAATTGTCTTCTTGGACTAGAACCATAGAAATGGTAGATTCCAAAGCAATGAGATAAAGGAAATAATCTTGACTAAAATTGGGTGGGAAAAGTAGTGGGGTACGAGTTAAAATCAGTTTCAAAGATTCAAAGGCTTTGTTGGCAGGGGTGTCCCATACAAACTTAAAACCTTTCTTCAACAGTCAAGTAAATCTGAGTGTTAAATCAACATAGTTTGGGATAAGACGACATAAAAATTTTGCCTCCCCTTGCAAACTTTGCAGCTGGTGCAGTGAGGAAGGAGGAGGGAGATTGAGAATCGCCTCGACCTTCAAAGGATATACCCTGATCCCCTGACGTGACACAATAAATCCCAGGAGTCAGTCGGACTCCACACAGAAGACACATTTTTGTGGGTTTAAGCATATATGATAGAACCAACAACGAAGGAAAATGGTTCGGAGGTGTGTCAAATGGTCACTACGATGCATGGAATGTGTCGGTAGGTCATCTAGATATGGTTGTACAATGTGCTTGATATCATGAAAAGCGTAAGACATGGCACGTTGAAAATTCACACCAGCGTTCTTTAAACTGAAGGGTAGTTTCCGGTAGGCAAAGGTGCCCCAAGGACAAATAAAAGTAGTTTTGTGTTGATCTGTAGGTAAGATGTTGATTTGATTATATCCAAAGAAACCATCCATCAAAGAGAATATTTCACTTCCAGCGCAATCGTCGATGATTTGGTCAAGGAAGGGGGTAGGAAAGTTGTCCTTAGGACAAGCTTTGTTGATATCCCAATAATCAACGCAAACGTTAATTGCACCTTGTTTCTTGTTAACCAAAACTAGATTGGATACCCAATCAGTCAAAGCCATGGGATAAATAAAGACAACTTTAAGAAGTTTTTCGACCTCAAGCTTGATAGCAGCTGCCTTACGAGGATGGACCGGGCGGAGTCTCTGTCAGACAGGTTTAGCACCCAGGTAGGTATTAATTTCATGTACAACAATATCAAGGTCAATACCTGACATCTCTTCATAGCTCCATGTGAAGATGTCACAAAATTCTTGAAAAAGGGACTTATATGTGACAACCTTGTTAGTGGAACATGAAGCTTCGATGTGAACATTTTTGACAACTCCAGGTTTAATAGATATGTCGAGGGGGGTGGTGGGTGAAATGTTACTCAATTTCCCTTCACATAACACATCGTGTGTGGACTCGGGAACAAAATAAATAACAACAACGGTCGACGGAGTCGAGATCCGTTGGTAACTCTCTAAGGTGTGCTACTCCAGGAAGAGAATGGAACGATGATGCTCATCATCCCATGGGGTGTCTTCCATGGACATAATCAACATGATCATCTCGTCCGTAGGAAAAATAGCGTGGAATGGGTTAGGAGATGAATCACCAAGAGAGGGAGTAGAAGGTTTTTCTGATTGAATGGCTTGATAAGCGGATTCAACCGAACTTAAAGGCATCTGGTTGCCATAGCGAAGATAATCACCAGGCTTGGGCACTATCCACGGGTCAGAAGACGTGGGGGTTTCATGATCAGAGGTGGAAATCATATTGATCGAGGCAACCAAAGGAGGTGGAACATCGGGTGGTGGGATCGGGAAAGTACCCATCAAAGTTGAATCTTTTAGTAGACCCACACCGACATTATCCTACCTTGGGGGTGTCTTTGAAATGAAGGGCACGTTGCTAGTACGAGTATCATAGTTAAAAAGGGCCAGTTGGTCTATAGTAACAAACTTTCCCTGGTGTGGAAAAAATATGACATAGAAAAGAATAGACACGACTGCATGCATGGAATCAACCCAGTTATGGCCAAGTAATAGGTTGTAATTGAGAGGTGCATAAAATACCTCAACTTCAACATTGACCGATTTGCCTTCTAAAATAATAGGCAACGAAGGGAATACACCATATGGTTTAAAGCCAGATCCATTGAAGGCTTTGAGCGTGTTGTGTGATTCAGTTAAGGGAGGAGATCCAATGTCTTTCCAATAGGCAATAGACATGACACACATCGAGTCACCCTCGTTAATAACGATTCTACAAATTTTCTTGTCCACGACAACAACTTGTATCTAAAATGTGAGTTGAGGGGGTAACCTTGGAATGTGATCTTCTAGGTCAAAAATTATCAAATTTGTATCCTTAGGGTCAATTCCACCAATAGCCTTCAACAGTGCCTTTCGTTGAGTGGGACAACTTTGAAGGACTTCGAGAGCTGACATCGCGGAGGGTGCTTGTGCCAGATCCTCTATAATAATGTAGTTCTGAGCAGCATGCGCTTGAGGATTGAAGGAAGAATTTTGAACCATGCCCTTGGGAGGAGGACAAAGGACTGTATCGAGGTTCGGTCGTTCGAGATGAAGAGGAACATTGGTAGGTGGATTCGAAGGAGGTAGTTGTGAAGGTGGGGTATCATCATCTTTCTCCTTTGAGGAAGAGTAATATTTGGCCCGAGTGGTAAGTGTGATGTCATTATTTTTTGAATCACCAGTACACATAAGGACATAGGAGGTAGTGGAGGAAGAAGGTTGATCATGGATGACCAATTGAGCCTGTTTTTGAGAAGGGAAGGGCTAAGACAACACGACAGGTGTAGGAGGTTTTGTGGTTCCTTGAAGGAACTTTGTGACCTCGGCACGTCTTGGATAGTCCTTTGTGTAGTGATCATCACCAGAGATAAGGCAAGGATAGTGAGTTTTGTGTTTTTCCTTATCATCAGCGGGTTTTGACTTGGTCTTGTCAGACTGTGGGTTGTTATTTTTATCCTCCTTATTCCCACCCTTCCCTTTTTTATATTTATTCTTACCGGTAGGAGTCGATTGAACAACGTTCACTTCTTAAGTTTTACTGGTGGGAGGAATGGGAGTCAGAGCAGTTTGAACATTAGAAGCATGGGATTTGGGATTGATGTGAGAGGCCTACGTAGATTTAGGTTGACCATGGAAAGTACCTATCACACCATCGACAACATGAGAAGTTGTTGGGGTTGTTGAGGTGGTCGTGGTAGAAGGACGAGGTGCGTCAGGGAGCAAATTGTAAAGAGTACCCATTTGTGAATAAACGAGATCGAGGTACTAAGCACAACTGATCGTTTGTTCTTTTGTGACAACTCCACCCATGGAAATGTCATGAGATATGTTATTCATGAAGTATTTTGTGAACCATTCTACCAATAAATGATCGGGAAGATCGAGTTTGATTAAACATTGTTTTCGTCTCCACTCATGAATGTGATCAGAGATGTGAGTGGATTTATTTTGTTTGAAAGAACTCAAAATTTTGGTTCCCATTTCATAATGGATTGGCAACTAGTAGTGTGTGAGGAAATCCATGGCTAGGGTATTAAATTTAGCGTAGAAGCCTCGTGGTAATTCTATATACCACTTTGTATCCAAACCCATGAGAATTCGTTGAAAAAGACGTAATCGAATGGAGTCATCCATCAAAGAGTTGGATGAACACCAAAGGTGGAAGGTCATTACATGATTGTTTGGATATTATTTTGGCTTACCATAGAACTTAGGAATGTTCGATGGTAATTTGGCTGGTATGACGGGCCAATGAGGAGAATGATGGATAGGATCATTCAAAATTCTAGACAAATCGGGTAAGTCCAAAGTGGCTAAAAAATACAACTATTTATTCACTTGAGGATACTGGTGACTTTGGGGAGGAAGTCTCATCAGTATACCAGTAGTTCCATAAGAAGTTTGCACATAAGGCAAAGGTCTTAACAGATTCGGCCGGTGATGAGGAGGCATGTATCCCATAGGGTTGGATAGGTTAGGGATGTTCCCTTGAAAAGGGTCACTGGACTGAAAGTTCAGGCCCCAAGTGGGATTCAAAGAACTCGGATATGGCTAACCATAGTTAGGGGGGACAGAAAGGTTAGCTTGAGAATATTTCCCCCTAGAGGGTTACAGGTTTCCTTGAACACAAAGGTTCCAAAGGTGAGCTAACAAGTTCGATGTATTTGGTCCAGATTGTGAATGATAAGCTCCAACCTGAGATTTTCCTCCAAATGGAGGTGGCACCCCAACTTGATTTTGACCACCAAATTGAGGTTTCCCCTAGAGGGTTTCCCTCCAACGGGAATATGGTAACCAGAAGTGAGAATATGATGGGTTCTTCCAATTGGATTGGATCCACTAGGGCCAGATCCACCATGAAGAGGTGGATAAGACCCTTCGGAGAGGACCCGGGAAGGTGTGGGAACATAACTAGCAGAAGTATAATGCCTGAGTGGAAATCTGGATGGAACTTGGGTATGGATAGTAGTAGAAGGGTTCAAAGTATGATACCCAAGAGGGAGTGAAGGGGTAGGTCTAGAGGAATGTGGTGTACCAATGGGAGCTTGGTTAACCACTGTATTCCCAGTGGGAATAGTCGTAGCACAAGGGACCATTGTAGAGTGGGCCATCTGAAGAGGAATGGTTGAACTAGGACCAACCAATTGGGTGTTTGAACCAATGAAGAGATAGGCAGTTGTACTGGCAAAATGATCCAAGGGTATCAAAAGGGTAGCAGACGTTTCGGCCAGTTCAGGGATGGCAGGTATATCCACTCCTTCCCTTGAGCTGTAAAGGTCTCGAACCGTGTGAGGTGGGATTCTAACTATGTTAGTAGTATAAAAGGGATCATTGGCTCCAAGGCCTGAATAGGGTCCTCTTAGCATTCCAGAAGTATCAACAACAAGTTCCCTGGCGAAATTCATCCGAAGAAAACATCTTTCGTATCTAGGAGGGATGTAGAAAGCTTCCATAGAATCATAAATAACTCAGAAACTTTCCAAAGAGGAAGAACCTTCCTCTTGTGTGGTGGTAGTGTCATGGACCTCACTCTATTGAGTAGATCCCTCTGATGAATGAGGGGGTAGAGGGGTAGAATCTTCCATATTTTCTGGGGGAAGGAATGAATTCTATCTACAGCAGGTAGAAGATATTTTTCTGGAATAATGAGAACTTTGAAGTACAATTCCTCTTCTTCGAATGAAATACCAAAAAATCATGAACAATGTAATTTCTTTATTTGTTATCTTCCAATTTTTTTAATGCCAATATTTTCTATATGAATGATTACCTAAAAAAATGAAAGACTTTAATTTTCCTTTCAAAAACCAAAACAGGGACGGGATTAAAAAAGGATGAGTAATCAATGAAAATAAAACACTCAACAAGCACCCAAATCAATCTTTCAATGAAGATAAAAATAAATAATGACAAGAAAGTGTTTCTTCAAATGTGAATGAAAAAATGACTTCCCAATTATCAAGTGATCCAGAGCATGTAATCAATCCAAAAATTCAAATCCAATCAAAGACTTTTAATCGAACAAGCACTCAGATACAAGGTCAGAGATTACACCCTTGTCGATAAAAATCAAAAAATGAAAAACTGAAAAAAGACTAAAGAGAGGTGTTTGATCTCCGAAACCAATCAACAACAAGTTAGATATTTAGAAAATAGTCATATGTTAGCATTAAAAGTCCCTCCCAGTTGATTAAATAAAAACACTAGGCATCAACAGAGGCTAAGACCTAACTCAAAAATTTCACAAGCACCGTCGCAGCCTAATAGCATATTACAGTGCAGAAATCAAGAGTTTTCGTAGGATAGAAACAGATAGGGTGCAAAAATCCCGCACTGAAGCAAATAACCAAGGTGCGGAAATTGAAGGTTTTCATAGGCTATGTATAGGGTATAGTGTGGAAGTGTTTGTAAATCAAGAAATTTTAAGAAAAGGGTAAAGGATCTAAGTGGAATTTTTAATCCATAGAGTTTGAGTGGATCTCCCATAGACTCAGAGACTGATTTCAAGTAAAAAGAATAGGTTAAAAGCAAATGGCCAACAAAAACCACAATCAATTCGTATCCCCAGTGGAGTTGCCAATTTTGTTATTGGATAAATCGGTGAATGTGGACATAAACTAATCTCCCTAGATCCACCTAGATCTAAAACAAAACAAGACAGGACATGACACTTTCCCTAAGTTGCTACCATTGAATTTACTACCAAAGAAGGAGTGTATGGCATACCTTTAGATATCGCTCCATTATATCTCTGTTGTCCCTGCTTCACTCGGGTGCTCTTGTGTGATCAGATCTGCAATGACACAAACCAACCAAAGTGAAAGAAATAATTTTAGATTCAATGGAAACCTAAACATATGATCAAGGAGTCAAGTAATAAAACGTTAATGGTTTTATGGGAAAGAAACATGTCACTATATCATATTAAGTAAAAGTTGAAGATACAACCAGATTTCCTTGATGTCGCAAGTTCCCTTTTGGTGGTCCTTTGTTCCAACACACACATACACTTGCTCTAAATTTGTATGAATATGGTCCACAAATCTTGATGGACAAATGGAGGCCTCAAGAATCAATTATATCAGGATTCTTCACACAATATTTAGCCTATTCTTTCTTAACCCTGCTTAACCTTTTCCATGAGAAATCCATCATTATATAGGAGAAGGTGAAGTGGTTACAAGGATGAGTATGATCCCACCAAATCAGAGATACCAATAAGATCACAACCATAAAGACACCACCTCACATTCTAGAAGATTCTCCTTCTAGAAAATTCATGAAACTTCTTCCTTTTCTTAGCTTCAAATGCTGTCGCACCCTGCCTATATAGCAGCATGCAGAAATCCCACGAGCTAGGAATATAGAAGCCTACGGAAATTAAGGATTTATGCACTATGTACCACTGTCATCCTATGGAATCATTCTAAAAATGTGCCTTGTAAGGGAAGAACTTAGTCATTTTCCTCATGTAAAAGATTGTTTTGGAATCCTGAACACATGCATGTAGGGTCATCATCAAAGTGACCAAAATAATGTGTAACACCTGTTGTCTCACTCGTGCAATCATAACATGCCAGTAAAATATTAAAAATAGATGTACCCGATCCTATGCAGGACAAGGGAAAATAATAGCTACCCCTTCCGACTCATCCAAGGAATCTGCGAAATCAGTCTCCTCTCACCTTCATTTTAAGGATGGTTGTTCTCATGTTATTAGTGAAGTTCAACTTCGAGGCTCTAACCAGTCAAAGGATGCCACAAAAAGATCAAAAGGGGACAACAGTGAGAAGAGGCCTAATGCCTCACATAGTAAATATGGATTTTGATGATGCTTAAGGTTTTTTCATATGTTGAAGCCAATATTTTTATTTTGATAAAGTTTTAGACAACAAGCATATATTTTGACATTATTTTAGACAACAACATTCATTTGAGAATTTTTTATTGGATAACATGGATATGATGCTATTTTTGAGGACATGATTATATTACATTCTGTTGATATTTGTTATTTGAGTATATATATTTATATATATATGAAGCGAGAGTTAAAAGGAGATATTTTTGAATTGAATGATTTGGATATTTTTTTTTGTAAAAGGAAATAAATGGGAGTCACAAGGGGTCCCACCTATTTAGTTATTATTTAAGACCCTTATTTATATCTTATTATTATTATTTATTTGCCTCAAACTAATTAGTTAATTTAATTTGACTTAACTAAATAAAGGTATTGTAACTACTCTAACTTATTAAAGAGGAATAAAAAATCAAAAAGATGAAGATACAAAGTGGGAGAATAGAAGGAGAACTACAACCATAAGGCTTTCTCTATACTAGTGAGATACTTTCAACTTTAATTCATTCTGAGTTTACTAGAAAGCTTAATCCTCTTGATGACAACATGGTCGTATTGAAGGCAACAGGATTCAAAAACTGAATCACATATTTTAGAAGCTTGTTTTAAAGGTGTATGATTTATCTTTGATAGTCTGTGTATTTTTGTTTGTGCATGAATTGAGTTTCATAACTGATAAAGAATATCTTGCAGAGTCAAGTGACAACATTTTGTGGTAGGATGATCCAGATATCTATCTTCAGTTTTCTTCTTGATTGACAAATTATTTTTGTAAGGTGCCCATCGAAGGCTTCTAAATTTTATTTTGGTCCCTACCCTCACATGGGTTTGTAGAGAGAACTCAATTTTGTATCTCAAAATGAAATAAATGAAAAATCAGATTATTGTTTCAGTCTCACACATTTGTTTTAATGATTCAGTTCATTCTTTTTCTTTTATCTCCATATATACATTGTATAATTTTTGTACACATTAATGTAACTTTGTTTAAGTTTACTTATTTTGCATTGATATATACAACACATAAAAACCAGCCTTGGTCCTTTGTAATTAATACTCGTGGATTAAGCGATTGTTTTTTAGGCTATAAGCCCCAGGTGACATTCCCAACTATCTTGTCTTAGCCCGACAAAATATGAAAATGTTTGAGTAAGGTTTTACATACCTTTTCCTCAACAATTAGGATACTCACATGCCCAGTTGAAATTAGCAAATCAACACAGAGTGTTACCAATTGGAATAATTAAAGGTGTGATAGTATACTTGGATGGAGTGCGCATTGTGGAAGATTTCAAAGTGATAGAGATAGTAGATAGCACAACACCCTACCCAACATTACTTGGATTGGATTGGGCATTTGATAATCAGGCTATGATCAACCTGAAGACAAGGAAAATGAATTTTGAATTAGGTGAGTACAAATTGATTGCACCATTGGATCTTTTATAAGGAGAGAGGTTTGTAGAAGTGACTTGTTTGGACTTGAAGGAAATAAATCAGTTATATAGAACTACTACGCGAGAAGAAGATTATGTCAACCCAACTGTAGATGGGATACTCAACTAGAGAAGCATTACATCATGTGCTTTAGAATCAGATAGGGTTATAGATAACTAGAAGTAGAGACTACATGAAGTATCCACAAGTAGGTTCCCAAGAATAGACTGCGCAGTAAGGTGACTTGGTACAGAGATAAGGGAACCTCCCAGTTTTCATGGGTTGAATGACTTAGAGGAATTCTGGATAAATTATGAGGAGGAAGGTTTGGACAATCAGAGATTGTTAGCCATGGATATTTCACTCAAGGAAACACATGCAAGATGGTGGGGTGCACAAAAGGAAACAATTCAGGACCGACATCAGTGTAAAAGGTTATTGTGCATTAGATTTGGTGCAGAACAGGGGAGAAATACATTGCAGAAGTATGATGGGAGAGGAAGACCAATTGAGCACCTACAGAAATGAGAACACAATTGAGGTTGAAACCACCAGAAGAATGGCCTCATTACTTCATTCATACATTGGAAGGGATACCAGGGAGCTGCTACGTACACCAGGAGATGCATAGAGGCACTACAGAATGGATAGTATTACAACAAAATTTTGTGGTAAATTTCTCATTTGAGCATGAGAACCCCAACATTGATTCATATCTGAATATGATACAGGGAATGATATTTTCTTAGGAACCTTAGGTGGAGATGATAACAGAATACTAGTAGCAGAACATACATACAGTCAAATATTTACTCTCATGTTATCATGTCGCAGAGGAAGCTCTAGATGATTATGATCCGCACAACATTAAGATAACAAAGATTGAAGGAGAGATAGAGCGGTGGAATCTCCATATCTGGAATCAGAGTTATTTGTTGGACCAATCAAGGTAAAGAAAGTTAACATTGGGACAGAAGAAAACCCTAAAATGGGAATCATTGGAGACTACTGGGATGAGCAGACACTAGAAAGGATAACAAAGTTATTGCATGAATATAGTGACTTGTTTCCAACAACTTTTATAGAGATGAAAGGAATAGCAGGTGATCTAGGTGAGATGAAGATATTGCTGAAACCATATTCTAGAACTGTCAGACAGATAGCTTACAGGTTGAATCCAGTGTATAAGCAAAAAGTGAAATCAGAACTTGACCGAATGTTAGAAGCTGGTATCATCGAGCTAGTGGAGGAATCCAAATGTATTAGTCCCATGGTAGTCCATGAAAAGAAGCAAGGAGGGATAAGGATTTGTGCATATTTGAGGAAATTAAATGATGCTTCCTTACATGATCCTTTCCCTACCCCTTTTACAGATGAGGTCTTGGGGAATGTGAGAGGCTAGGAAGCATATTCATTCACAGATGGATTCTCAAGTTATCATCAGATTAAAATAGCTCCAGAGGACAAGAATAAGACTACCTTTGCTACAGAATGGGGATCCTACCAATATACAATCATTCCCTTTGGATTGAATAATGTACCAACCATGTTTTCAAGGGTGGCCATTGCTTCATTTAAAGAGTTATTACATCAGTTCTTAGAAGTATATTTGGATGATTGGACTATTTTTAGTTTTTTAAATCTCATGTGGAAGTCCTAAGACTAATGTTGGAAAGATGTAGGAAATGTAATATATCAATAAATATCAAGAATGCATTTTTGGCACACCGTTTGGGATATTGTTGGGACATATAGTGTGCATACAAGGTTTATTGGTTGACCCTACAAAGATTGTCGTAATTGTGAACTTACCACCACCAAAGTTAGTGCACCAGTTAAGAGCCACACTTGGACATACCAGGTACTCCAGGAAGTTTATCAAAGGGTATGCACAAATTACTGCACCGATGGAAAATTTTCTTAAGAAGGAAACAATATTTCAGTGGAATGAGGAATGCCAATAGGGATTGGATACCTTGAAGGAGAAGATGGTGAAAACACCTATATTAGTGTTTCATATTGGGAAAATAAATTTCATGTGCAAGTAGATGCATCAACAATAACACTTGGAGCAATTCTGGCACAACTAGGACTAGGTGACTTAGGTCATCCTATAGCCTTTGCAAGAAGGAAGTTATCATAATACAAGAAGAATTAAAACACCACAGAAAGAGAAGGCCTAGCTATGGTGTATGCACTGCATAAATTCAGACATTACTTATTGGGAAATCATTTAAAAATGTTCGCAGATCATTCTTCCCTCAAGTATCCAGTCAACAAGCCAGTGTTGGGGGGGGAGGATATGTAGATGGTTGTTATTATTCCAGGAATTTGATTTTGAGGTAATAGTTAAACCAGGGAAGCTGAATGCAGGACCATATCACTTGTCAAGGGTCACTAATGGAGAAGAACCTACTAACTTGGAAGAAAAATTACCTGATGCATAATTATTTTCAGTACTGGTAGTTGATGAGTACTTCGTTGATGTCATTGAATTATTGAGTACAAGAGTTGCACCAAAGGATTTTAGTACGTTGTTGAAGAAAAATATGGTCATCAAAGCTGTAGACTATCAACTCATTGCAGGTCACTTATACAAGATGGGTGTCGACAATATCTTGAGAAGGTTTGTATTTTAACATGAACGACCTATGGTTTTAGCAGAAGCTCGTGAAGGTATAAGTGGAGGACACTATGCAGAAAAATCTATTGCGCATAAGGTATTGCATGCAGGTTTTTGGTGGCCAATAGTCCATAAAGATGTGAAGGAATATTGTTAGAACTGTGATGTTTGTTAGATATTCGAAAAACCTAATAGAAGGGATGAGATGCCCCTAAGACCCCAAGTAAATATTTAGGTATTTGACAAGTGGGAAATAGATTTTGTCGGACATATTAATCCACTAGAAAGAAGGTGAGGAGTTTGATACATCATTACTGTGACATACTACTTAACCAGATGGGCAGAAGCAACACCAGCCAAAGATTTCAACGTAGATACAACAATACACTTCTTATTTGAGAAGGTGATCACAAGATTTGAATGTCCTGGGATTTTGATGAGTGACCAAGGTACCCATTTTATTAATAGTACCATCAAGGCTATGACTAAGTAATTTGAAGTATATCACCAAAAGAGTACACCATATCTTACTCATGAAAATGGGACAGTAGAAGATTTCAACAAAATTTTGGAGAATGCTTTGACAAATATCTGCAATGTGAACATAGATGATTGGGATTTTAAAATACTAGCGATATTATGGGCATACAGGACTACATGCAAGAAGTTGACAGGAGAGACACCATTCAGATTGGTGTATGGACAAGAAGCAGTGGTACCATTAGAATTTTTGGTACCCAGTCTGCGCGTAGAAACAATTACAAATATGACAGAAAGAGGTGTAGTACAAGAGAGGTTAATTCAATTAATGGAACTGGAAGAAGATAGGATTCTAGCAGGATTTCACCAAGAGGTGCAGAAAGTAAGGGACAAATCTTAGCATGACAGACACATAAATAATAAGAGCTTAAAGGAGGGAGACCTAGTTCATCTCTATGACAATAAATTTTTGCAACATCCTGGTAAGTTCAAAATGCATTGGCTAGGGCCATATCAAGTGAAGTATGTCACAGATGGAGGATCTGTGTAGCTAAAGGATTTGAAAGGAGCAGAGCTAAAAGGAATGGTGAACGGAAGTCGACTAAAACTATATAGGGACAATCGACCTACTAACTCTCAACATTTTCAGTGTAGTAAGGAAACCATGTATATAGTGTACTATAGAAGATATTAGGAGAGAAAAAATTATAAAAAGAAATAAAAAGGAGAAAAAGAAGAAAAAGGAAGACAAAAGAAGAAAAATACAAAAAGAGGAGGAGGTTGGTTGAATGATAGGAGTGTGGAAAAAGTCATGTGCAACAACTGATGCAACAAAATTTGGTAGACTGCATGCAGAAAAAATTGGACACTGCGCAAATGTGCAGAAAAAGTGAAAAATACAACCAAACATTTATGACCAGGTCTATAAAGCACATAAATCATAGTTCAGTTCGCCACTTAGCGATTTTAGAACACAGAGAGAGCTGCAGAGACCTGAACTAGATGAAATTGGGTAAAGGTGATAACACTTGATTACTCAGTCGACAACATGACCCCTCTAAAGTTTGGCACTCCAAGGAAATATGTTAGGGTTACTCGACATGGCCAAAGAATAAAGGAAAGGTTGGTGGAACCCATGAATTTCATAGAGATGGAAGAAGTCACTACCTCGAAGATATAGTCGCTCAACCTGACAAGGGTAAAGAAGGAAACCTTGACAATTGCGCAAGGATAAATAGGTTAGAGCTCTGCAAACCCAAATGGTAGCACAAACCCTAACCTAGAAACACCTGATAAACCCAAGGAAATGAAGGGTCAAAAATAGGGTCTCGATGAAGAGGAGGTATTGGTCGAGGACATCACTAACCAACCAAAAAATAAGGGAGAATAAGACGACACGAAAAAAACATTGGTGGAAGCCCAACCTGCCATCGACAAGAAAATAAAGTTGCAGGACGCCTCAAAAATCACACTCCCCTACATCTCAGATGCAGTGGTAACAATGGGGGGCATGCTTGAGAAAGTGCCTAAATTAAGATACTTGGACCATGATGTTTGCGACGCGACAAAGTTCCTAGAATTGGTAGAGGGAACCTATTTGGAAGACACAGGGGAGATAGGGCACCTAGGAAAACCCATCATGGAGCTCTTCCAGTGGATTATAGGGTTCTATAAATATGGAATCATGAACCTTCTAGACACATCGCACTTTGGGCAGGGCAAGAATGTGGGACTGTGTGTCAACTAGCTGCTAGCTAGAGTACACACATGTATTCTATGGATGGATAGGCTAGTCTAGATTGATGTGGCCTTGATATATAAAATTACAATGTTTCCCACTATTGGTGCACAACTCGAGGAATACTTAGAAAACAAAGCGCTCGAAAAGGAAATCGTTGATATAGTAAAGGAATAGTTTGGAACCAATAGGGGAAACATGGGTATTGTCCTCAAATACATCAACGACCCTATGATGTGGTTCACGAACAAGATAATGGATTGCAAGATGTTGAGGAAATGAAGGAAAGAAGAGGATCCAACAGGATTCATATCAGTCATCGCATAGTGCACCAAAGGAGTCATGTTTAATTGGGCGTCATATCTTTTGAACCAATTTATGATCAACTGCAAGGATGTGCAAGACAATGGAACTTAGTTCCATTATTCCCGGATCCTCATTCTCAACATGTTGGTAGCATGGAAGGAGCCAAAATTCTCTTCTTTTCTAGACAGACAGGGGAAGTTCTACGTATCAAGGTATGAAACCTTATGGCAAGACAAGGATACCATAAACCAAAAATAAAAAAACACAGTATTTTCCATGGTTTTGGATGAAATAAAATAGAGAAAGACCAATGTATGGCACATTCTGGTGGAGGTGGTCCAAGAGTATGAAGGGATTTCTAGGTTTAAGACATACATGCACCATATGTGGATCAAATTCGTAAGGGATCCAAATAAAAAATGGCTAGAGATGTAGTACTGCGTCTCAAGGGAAGAAGTGGATTAGATCATCAAAGACTGGCTCACGCAGTGGAAGGTGCTAGCAACAATGAAAACAACCAAATCCAAGGAGAAAACATAGGCAGGACCATCGACCAAGACAAGTATCCTGGATTCCAACACCAAGAAGGTTGTAGCACACACTCAAGTATCCAGAAGTAGCGTAGTGCCAAAGAGGACAAGGAGGAAAAAAATGGGGTCCAAGGCAAAAGTCAAGGGGGATGCTAAGAAGGGAGGAACATCTTGAGATGAAGAGGAGGAGGCACAAATGAATAAGAGTGGGGCACAACCCTCATAGGAAAAATTAACTACATCGTAGGTGGAGAAAACACACAAGAAGCTTAAATACATGAAGAAGCCTCCAATAATCACCCTAACCGAGGACGATGCTAATCTAGTGGCAGAAAAAGTCCATGACATGGGGGAAGATGTGGTCCGCATCACTGAGGCACAGAGGGAGGATATCATGGTGAAGTTAGTGGACATCCATGATACTCTGCAAATAATGTAGATGTTTACAGTACAACAAGCTACAATGCAACAGCCAGAAAAGACACAACAACCCCCTACGTAGAAGGCACAAGAAGAAAAAATAGACAGAGTGGTGAAGGGAAATGAGACCTTCATAGTCACACAATAGATGTTTCGAGTGGAAAAGTATATATCACATAAGCCATTGAGGGATATAGACTAAATTGAGTTGGCCATGGCACAAATACCCACAAAGGAACTGTATGGATTATAGGTGAGCATCATGCAAGAAGTCCACTCCAGAGCCCATGCATATGCCACCAACTTGGAAGTTGGAAAATAAGTGACTAAAGTAATACAAATCACATGCAATCAATTTAATATGGAGGAGGAGAATAAATAAGACAATATATTGGAGAAGAGACTGGAAACAGTCTACAACAACATCTATGACTGCGTGCAAGAGATAGAGGATACACCTGAAGAGAAATTTTAGAATATTGCATAGGTCATGGAGCAGTACCAAAAGGACATTATAGATCTCATGGAGAAGCTGAATCCTTCTACACCTTTGGAAATCATAGAGAAAATGGAAAAGGATGCTACTGCGCACATCGACAATATTGTGCAAGAATCCTAGGTAGTACATGAACTATATGACAGAACTGCTAAGATATGGACCATCTTGGAAGAGAATGAGAAAATACAGCAGTTGGACCATAAAAAAGAGAATATAATGGCCAACATCCAAGATTTAAAGAAACAAAAAAAGCAATGGCCATCCTCTAGAGGATGAGGAGTGCGCAGGAGATGAAGAACCTGCAGGAAGAGTTGAAGGATACTCAGGCTGACAAACAAACAAGACATGCTCAACTGGATCCACTACAATAGAATCCAAAGAGGATGATCGAGGAATTACAGGTAGATAAAGGATAAATAGAGGAAATGCATGTAGAATGCAAACAAGTGCTAGTAGAGCAGATTAAAATGCATAGTGTGGAGAAGTTGGCAAAGAAGAGCACCCAAGTGCAACAAAAAGTGAGTCACTTATCAAAAGTGTTTCACGATTTGCAAATAGCCATCCAGAGTGTGAACTAAGGCACAATGGCTTGGGATGAGCCACATGTCAATGTTGGGAGCCTGTTGGCACATGCCTATTTTGGGTGCAGGCCTAATTTTGGAGAGAAAGATCTATTTTTGGAGCGTGTGCAATAGGTGGTAGAAAAGCAGCATGCAAAAAAAGAAGGAAAAGTAGCATTCATAAGGAGGGAAAGTCGTGTGGCATTGTTATAACCCTAATTTTCACCATACATGATTACCTGGCACCAAGCCATCTCAGATTCCTTCTTTGCCAAAACACTGCTGAACAACTCTTCTTAAAAACCCCTTTTATAAAGGCCCACGCACCTTGCTACATTATTGCATGCATGTACACGCTAGCTAACCTAAGACAACCCACATGTACCTACAAAAGCATGGAAAAAAGGAAGGTTGTTGATGGAACACACAACTTTGGGTAAGTTAACTAAACCTTTCAGCCATGCATGGCCAGACATTCGACCAAATACCTAGCTTCTTCTAGCCTATAAAAGAAGGGTTAGGGGTCCCATTTGGAAGAGGAGAATCATAGTAAAGAAACTATACCTGATTGAGAATTCCCTCTGTCCCAACCTTTAGCCATCCTTGTGCAAAGAAAAGTATAGAGCAAAGCAGTTGGAAGACAGTGGAAGAAGAGCCCAGGACCAGGATCGAGGAGCAGTAGCCGTCTTTATCATTGTAAGGTATCATTGTGAAGTTAATAAAAGAATTGTTTTTCCCATCCTGCCATATGAGATTGTCATTATTGGAATATTGATTGTATGATTGATTAAATATCTAAACCATGATTGATTAAATCTTTATGCATGTGGAGTTATTTGTTTGTCTTTAGTGAATGTGGGTCAGCATTGAGAGGAGAGTTGCAGTCAAAGAACTACCAAGAAAGAAAAGGGATCGACATCAAACACGAAGAATAAGGTACGTCAAATTAATCTCTTGAGCCTTGTATTTACATATGAGTAATGGGGGTCTAGGCATGGGATGATGGTAAAAAGTAAGAATCTTTAGGTCATTTATGCATGCATGATAAAACCCTTAGTGCTAGTACATAGGAGGGATTTCCCACCCAAAATAGAATTGGTGACCATACTTGGACCAAGAGAGGGAAGCAAGGCCTCCCACGCACTAAGGGTTTTATCATGCATGCATAAATGACCTAAAGATTCTTACCTTTTACCATCATCCCATGCCTAGACCCCCATTACTCATATGTAAATACAAGGCTCAAGAGATTAAGTTGACATACCTTATTCTTCGTGTTTGATGTCGATCCCTTTTCATGCTTGGTCGTTCTTTGACTACAAATCTCCTGCCAATGCTGACTTGCATTCACTAAAGACAAACAAAGAACTCCACATGCATTTGATATATGAACTAATGGATTAGATATTTAATCAATCATACAATCAATATTCCAATAATGACAATCTCATATGGCAGGATGAGAAAAGCAATTCTTTTATTAACTTCACAATGATACCTTACAATGATAAAGTCGACTACTGCTCCTCGATCCTGGTCCTGGGCTCTTCTTCCATTGTCTTCCAACTGCTTTTGTCTATACTTCTCTTTGCACAAGGATGGCTAAAGGTTGGGACAAAGGGAATGCTCAATCGGGTATAGTTTCTTTACTATGATTCTCCTCTTCCAAATGGGACCCCTAACCCTTCTTTTATACGCTAGAAGAAGCTAGGTATTTGGTCGAATGTCTGGCCATGCATGGCCGAAAGGTTTAGTTAACTTACCCAAAGTTGTGTTTTCCATCAGCAACTTTCCCTTTTTCATTCTTTTGTAGGTACACGCAGGTTGTCTTGGGTCAGCTAGCGTGTACACGTGTGCAGTAATGTAGCAAGGTGCGTGGGCCTTTATAAAAGGGGTTTTAAGAAGAGTTGTTCAGCAGTGTTTTGGCAAAGAAGGAATCTGAGATGGCCTGATTCCAGGTAAGCATGTCTGGTGAAAATTAGGGTTATAACAGATGCCCCCTAATGTGTGAGGTCAGAAGAGAATCTTATGACCGAAATACATTAACAATCTTCACCGATGTGCCGAACAAGTGAGCCCAGGGACCAGAAAATGGGAGGTGTCATCTACAAAATAATATTTGTCTCACCGAGGCAGGCATACCCATGCTTGGGATAAAATAAAATCATGGCTACCAATCAAATACATTGTAGATCCATGCCATATAACTATATAAAGTGTAGCTGCGAGCAATACACAATGGAGCTACATCTCGAAATCAAAAAGATATACGTGTAGACTATCCATCTTCTAGAAGCTGATAAGGCTTGATGGTTGGAGATGAGGTCTTCAGAGCTTGAGCAACAACTTCAAAATATTCAAAACTCGGATAGGAGTGTCATATGAGTGTACGAATTCACTACCCAGAGGTCTTCGATGGCTCATCGGTCATGGACTAGAGAATCTTGATGATCAAACTGAAGGCTTCATTTATTTCGAACAAAGACTTGATAAGACGTTCAGGATGGTCGGGCATGAGGGAAAGAGACAAACTGTAGAGGGGCCGACTCAGGCTTGGTAAAAACTTCCCTTGGACAATAGCACGAAAAATGATGAGACTCGGGAAACATGGCATTAACATAAGTTTATGAGGCAGGAGGCAACGAAAACTCTTCATATGTTTGGAAGAATAACCAAACGAAGGAGGACATAACTTTATGTAGCAAGAACAACTTCCTAAGGTCATATTAAATCCCAGAGTTTGATGAACAAATGGACAGATGTTCTTTATCCAAGGGCGACTCATTATGCTGCCAATAAAGAAAATACTTTTCCCTTCCTCATTTTGGGGTATATTTGATTTTTTTTGTTTTTTGCAAGAATTGTGGAAAAAGAATAAAAGAATGTTACATTACAAAGGAGTAATGAGTGTTGCAAACATACAAGTTCAAGGCACAAGGACAAGACTAATGTTCAAAGTAAGGACACTAGGGAAAAATCCTCCAGGGGGCAAAGGTGTCAAGACGCAGAGGCAAAGTGCTACAGGGCTTGTGTATAAGGCATGCTTTAGATGGTTCAGTTGAGAGAAACATGGAGTTGGCATTAGGCCAAAGACGCGGGTATGCAAATGAGATTAATAAAACACACAATGGTAACATCCTTCGATGTGAGTTTAACAAGCCCAGAGAAGGTAAGCTTGGTAGTTTTATATATTTAGAGAGTCTGAAAAACGTAAAAGGAGACTCCACTGGGGTACCTTTTTCGAAGGTAGTCTAGTCGATTCGAAAAAAGGGTAAACTAGCACCGAAAAGACGTCTATTCAAAACCATTTTAATGAGTGTGATAAAGACAAGATCACTTGGCCATTTTTTCATTTTTAAGGAGTCTGAAAAAAGCTTAACTATGGACTCTATCAGGAATGTTCTTCTGGACCATTTTAACGAGTGTGAAAGAATAAGGTTACTAGACGATCTTTTCAATTTTAGGGAGTCTGAAAAGAGCTTAACTATGGACTCCGTGGGGGTTCCTTTTTTGTAAATTTAGTCCCTCGGGCCCCAAAAATGGGGTAAAATTATACCTGAGGGTACTCTTCTAGAGAACTGAAGTTCTTTAGAGTATACCTTTGTTTGTACAGTTGACCGTCTGGACTGAAAAAGAGGTAAACTACTGCCGGATAGACATGACTTCAAATTTCATTTTAACGAGCGTGAAAGGCCACAAGATCGCTAGACAATATTTTTATGTTTAGAGGGTCTAAAAAGGGATTAAAAGAAGACCCATGTAAGGAACGTTCTTCTAGACCAATTTAATGAGTGTGAAGAAACAAGGTCACTTGACAATCTTTTCATCTTTAGGGAGTCTGAAAAGGGCTTAGAGAAGACTCCACGGGGGATACAACTCATATATGAAATTGGTTCGAGTAGAGCCTATTAATAGGCTCATACCAAGAGTCTCTTCGATAGTCAACTTGAGAAGTCTCCCATAAGGGAAGAAAACACAAACCACGGTGTAAGTCCTCCCATAGTATAGAATCTCTAGTCATGGCTTCAAGGATAGCCTCATATGAAGGCAATTCAAAATCCAAGAAATCATGCAAGTGAGGGTCAACAATCCCAAAGGGTGAAGTAAACTGACCATATTCCATATGATGATGGAGGTTCTGGCCAGGACTGGCAGAGTCTATCAATGAAGAATCACGAGAGTGAGGGCTTGAGGATCTACAAATAATGAGATCAGACTCAGAAGGATACTCAAGCCCACTTGGACCAAGAGAGGGAAGCAAGGCCTCCCACGCCCCCATTGTATAAACCAATGGATCAATTTTTGAGAACAAGTATAGAGAGGGAACACATGATTGCACCAGTTCCTTCTCAGAAGCAATTAAACACTGAGGATAAGACGCCACATAATTAACCCATGGCGGGGTAGATTCTACACGAATGCTAGGAACATATAAAGGGGTAGTCTGAAATAATGCTAAATTAGGATGGTGATTATCAGATGTCAGCTGGTCAATAGTGACAATGCTTCCATTGTGAGTGAAATACATCACCCGGAAGAGCGTAGACACTACAACATTCATAGCATATACATAATCATGCTCGAGAAGCATATTGAAATCTAATGGGCCTTGCACCACTATAACATCAACAAGGATAGTATTCCCACCTAATGAGATAGAAAACTAAGGAAGAATCCCCAAATATTCACTAGGACGTTTGTCAAAAGCCAACAGCTCATGCGAAGCAGACACAATCTTGGGAGATCCCAAGACTTTCCAAACCGAGGAGGATAAAATACTTCCAAAGGCTCCCTCATCCACAATACATCGATAAATGTTTGTTGAATTAACTTCAACCCTTATTTGAAAATGTGTAGCAGAAGGAAGACGAGGCTCAACAAGGTCATTCCAATCAAAGGAAACCATCCTAGGGCTTGGAGGGGGTGTGCTCTGAACGAGCAGAATGCCCCCTTGTTCTGAAAGTATTGAACCGAAAATGCTAAAAACATAGTCGATAGACACGTCACTCCCCAAAAGAAGAGTGGGATCATTCGATGACTGCATCGACATGACCACTTTTGCAACCAATGGTTGAATAGGCTACGGGACTACATGGTCTAAAGGCACCTCACCCTACAAAAGAGGAGTGGGATCAGCCGATGACTTCATTGGCATGACCACTTTTGCAGCCAATGGATGAAGAGGTTGCGAGACTACATGGTCTAAAGGAACCTCACCCCCCAAAAGAGGAGTGGGATCAATCGACGACTGCATCGGCATGACCACTTTCTCAGCCAATGGATGAATAGGCTGAGAGACTACATGGTTTAAAGGCACCTCACCCCTCAAAAGAGGAGTGGGATCAACCAATGACTACATCGGCATGACAACTTTCTCAACCAATGGCTACATAGGCTGAGAGACTACATGGTCTAAAGGAACCTCACCCCTCAAAAGAGGAGTGGGATTAGTCGATGACTACATCGACATAATCACTTTCTCAACCAATGGTTGAATAGGCTGAGATACTACAAGGTCTAAAGGCACCTCACCCCCCAAAAGAGGAGTGGGATCATCCAATGACTTCATCGACATGACCACTTTCTCAACCAATGGATGAATATACTGTGAGGAAACCTTAGAAGACTCAGAATAAGAAGATCTTGCAGACAGGGACCACAATCTTTGAACCTCTAGAATTCCAGGGCACAAATGAGTAAGATGATCTCCCTTGCAAATCTTACAAGGGAACTTAGGCTTACGTCCTATCCGTCTAGGTTTCTCAACAGAATTAATGCCCCCAACATGACTAGAAGTGGTTGGTTGCACATATCCAACATGACTTGCAGAGATTAGTGATGGGTTGATAACATGACTCGCAGAGGCTACAGACCTATTTCTAGTATGACTAGCAGGGACTGGACTTTTTCCCCCAGCATGACTTGCAGAGGGTGGGTGATTTCCCCTAGCATAACTTACAGAGGATGGGTGTTGGTCTTCAATGTGACTTGCAGAGGTTGTCGACCTATCTCCAACATTACTTGCAGAGGTTGGTGATTTCTTCTTCCTATTCTTCCTCTTTCTATTTCGTTTAGACTTCTCGTTACTAATAACTGTATTTTCACCAGAGGCGGGATAAGGAGGAGGAGAAGACCCATGTAAGGAACGTTCTTCTGGACCAATTTAACGAGTGTGAAGAAATAAGGTCACTTGAAAATATTTTCATCTTTAGGGAGTCTGAAAAGGGCTTAAAGAAGACTCCACAGGGGATACAACTCATATATGAAACTGGTTCAGGTAGAGCCTACTGATAGGCTCATATCAAGAGTCTCTTCGATAGTCAACTTGAGAAGTCTCCCATAAGGGAAGAAAACACAAAACACGGTGTAAGTCCTCCCATAGTATAGAATCTGTAGTCATGGCTTCAAGGATAGCCTCACCTGAAGGTCATTCAAAATATGAGAAATCATGCAAGAGAGGGTCGACAGTCCCAAAGGGTGAAGTAAACTGACCATATTCCATATGATGATGGAGGTTCTAGCCAGGACTGGCAGAGTCTATCAACAAAGAATCATGAGCATGAGGGCTTGAGGATATACAAACAATGAGATCAGACTTAGAAGGATAATTAAGCCCACTTGGACCAAGAGAGGGAAGCAAGGCCTCCCACGCACTAAGGGCTTTATCATGCATGCAAAAATGACCTAAAGATTCTTACTTTTTACTATCATCCCATGCCTAGACCCCCATTACTCATATGTAAATACAAGGCTCAAGAGATTAAGTTGACGTACCTTATTCTTCGTGTTTGATGTCGATCCCTTTTCGTGCTTGGTCATTCTTTGACTGCAACTCTACTCCCAATGCTGACCTACATTCAGTAAAGACAAACAAATAACTCCACATGCATTTGATCTATGAACTAATGGGTTAGAGATTTAATCAATCATACAATCAATATTACAATAATGACAATCTCATATGGCGGGATGGGAAAATAAATTATTTTATTAACTTCACAATGATAAAGTCGGCTACTGCTCCTTGATCCTGGTCCTGGGCTCTTCTTCAACTGTCTTCCAACTACTTTTCTCTATACTTCTCTTTGCACAAGGATGGATAAAGGTTGGGACAAAGGGAATGCTCAATCGGGTATAGTTTCTTTACTATGATTCTCCTCTTCCAAATGGGACCCCTAACCCTTCTTTTATAGGCTAGAAGAAGCTAGGTATTTGGTCGAATGTCCGACCATGCATGGCCGAAAGGTTTAGTTAACTTACCCAAAGCTATGTTCCATCACTAACTTTCCTTTTTTCATGCTTTTGTAGGTACACATGGGTTGTCTTGGGTCAGCTAGAATGTACACACGTGCAATAATGTAGTGAGGTGTGTGGGCCTTTATAAAAGGGTTTTTTAAGAAGAGTTGTTCAACAGTGTTTTGGAAAAGAAGGAATCTGAGATGGCCTAATGCCAGGTAAGCATGTCTGGTGGCATGCAGATAAACCTAACCATGTTAGGGTTAGGTTTTTGGACAAGAATGTAATGGCTATAAGCCAATAGAGTAGTATAAATAAATACCTAGGAGGTCTAGGTTGGGTTCAGTGTTATGGTTGTTATTGTTGTCGAGTCAAAGAAGCTAGATTTTTAGGGTTAGGTCACAGGTTGTGGAGCCTGTTGTGATCTAGTCCTCTTCACAGAGGGTACTTAACCTATTTTTTATTGTAATCCTGAAGAAAAATGTGTGTGGTGAAAAATTTGTAAAAGAGTGAATAAAAGAGAAGAAGAGACAGGTCTTTTTGGACATAGCCCCAGGGGGGGTGAACCATGGTAAATCCATTGTGTTCATGTGTTTGTATGATTGTTTGGATGTTATGTTATGTATTAGTTAAAGAATGAATGGTTAAATCTGATTATAATAACACTCATGCATAGTATAATAATGAACGAATCCTAGAAATAGATGAACAAATAATGATGTTAGTGCATAAGGAAAATAATCAAAACACAATCTTGATCCCTTCCTATACTGCAAACACCTAATTATTGCAGTCCCCCATAAAGCTATCTCGGGTGAGACTGTGATGTGCACTTTGTGCATAGCATTTCCTTTTGATTTACCGAGAGGGCCGATAGTTTTGAGGGTTTTGTTGGAAACCTATTGAGATCAGAACTTGGGTCAACCCAAGCGTCCAACACCATCATTCAAAACAAAACTTTCATGACTCTTCAAAATAGAGTTAGCCATGCATCCATGGTATTCATTCAATCTTGTCAAGTACAATTCTTTCCTTACATTTCACTCATTCATGCAGTCACATCATGCCTTTAGTATGCATATACTCATACATCATACATGTATATCACTTGCACATTTAATATTATTCATTCATATCTATTTAGTCTTAATATCAATCTTCATATCAAGAAACCTTAGAATGCATTAAATCCATGCACTTAGGCATAAACAAACATAGCTAAACATTCATCATGCAAGCTCATTGCTTTCACCTTTTCCATGTCATTCATACACATGGACATATCATACTTCCAGATCCTTCTCCCAAGGATATTACTTCCATTCTTATGACCTGTCTCATAGATATACTCAACACTAAGATTCCCTCTCTATTGAGAGCTTGTAGTCATTCACATGATATCCACATAGAAATTTTAAGAGACATAATCATGTTATGTTTCCCTTTCCATATGAAAACAACCAACAAGAAGGAATTCTTGTCTCAACTATTATAAAATTATTCAACAACCCAGAAATACCATTTGGGAAATTCCAACAGTGCCCAAGGAAAAAAGACAACTTATCAAGTGTCTTTTTCATGCCTCAAACCATTTTTGGTTAACAAACCTTTTTATCAAGGGAATCCTTTTCTAGATTCCCTCTCACTACTACTTGAGCATACTAATCCATACCTTATATGGATACCATCCACCTCTGGATGTCAACCCGACCCATTGGTAATCTAGAAGTGCCCCAACACTTCCTTTACCAAATTTGGGATCAAAATTTCATTAACCATTCTACCTTTATCCTCATAGTGTAATATACAATAAATATAATCAACATTTTACTTATGTTTCTATAATCATATCAACGCTAACCATATGATTCTATGACATTATCATATTTTACATCCAATGAAAAACTATAATAAGTCTATATTCACCAATCATTTTACCCAAGCCTACAGTGAAGACGTATTCCACTCATTCTCATACATAGCCATGCCCTTTAAATTAATAAGGATACACACCCCCTTATCATGACCATGATCCTTTGAAATTGCTCATGTAACTTCACTTCTTCCGGGAGGGTTATTCTCGGTCCATATGATTCATTTTTACTCTTCAAAAAGAGGTTATCCCAATAATAGGTTTTCAGTTATCATGGGTCAAGTAAGATAACCTCACATATTTTCATAAGATCTCTAGACATGGAGAATTATACTCACAATGGAAAGTCTCTTATTTAAGCAACAAATGTAATTAACAGAGGCTTTATAAGCCCACATTTGCAGACAACCTTTCCATCTCTTCATTCCATTCACATACAAGTCTTGCTATTAGTGCCTATCAACATAGTCCCACTCCTGTAGGAGTAGTTATCATTCTACCAAAGAAACAATACGCTCCCTCCACTACACATCCTCCTGTAACTTTTATGTTATAATAATTTTCTAAAGAGGAAACCTAAACCAAGGGGCTTGTGCAGATAACAGATAAAATTCTCCAATGCAGGGGAAATTTTCTAACAATCTTGTCTTTGCTTGGTTATACCAGTCTTGTGGCTGATTTCTGGCCCATACAGGCCTAGTGTTTAAACCTTTCTAAGATAGATAGGGTAGGGTAGGGTGCCCTCCCCTTTAAAATTTTTCCAATAAAATTTTAATCGAATCTTCCATGAGCCCATGCAAGCCAAGTGTTTTTTCCTGCTATGATACCAATATGTCAGACACCCAACCCCCTAAGTACACTTTTAATAGATTAGGTATAAAATTTTCTCCTTCCTACAACTTCTCTAAGTTCCTTGAATACAGACACCATTTCCTTCTGCTCTCCGAGAGATTTTCAACGACTACAAACTTGTCCAAAACTAAGTTCTGAGTCAGAATTTATGGATCCTTAAACTTCTCGAGGTATCGTTGGTTAAAGGCCACATGGAACCCACGTGGCTCCATCTCATTTGTACCATCCCACTTAGCACTGACTCAACCTCGATGTCATCCTTTAGTGATGACATGGCCACTGGAGGGGCGGTTGCAGGGGATATATCCCAGTCTTCTCAAATACCAAGCCTTTGGCCCTCGATTGTTCTTGTATAGTTCTACAACATTTCTAGAGACTGAAGTCCAAAAGTCTCCTTTCGCTCCAAAATGTATAGTGGGAATTGATCCACCCTTAGATCTAATGGTTGAAAATTGTAAAAACTTAACACAAGGTTTAGACTTGAAAAGGGGTGGGGGTCCCACACCTAACTCAGGACCACTCCCACAATGCCACGAGAAACTATCCAGGAACACCACATCATCATGGTGTACACGAGATCATCTAATCGAGGTCAAACACTTCAACATGGGAAACGTCGATGCTTCGAAACGTCGATGATTTTGGTTTTAAACCACCTTCCTACATCCTCAAGTTTTTCCCAGAGTCCCATAGTTCTGAATTTCTAGAACTCTGTAATGTCCCCACTTTGGGACATCATCATAGTGTAGAGGGTTATGATGACCAGAGTAGCCAGATGGAGGTTATAGCGAGTACAGGGGTATTTGAGAGGCATTGTGGGGTCCATATTACATTGATGATCATATTCCATCATTATGAGCCATTCCGCACAGGTTGGATTTGGTTTCGTTGCATTCCGACGATTTCCATGATTTTGACTATTTTGAGCCATAAGTCAATGGTATTCACTGAAGAGGTCATTTTGGGCACATTACTTGGAGGAACCTCTCAGTGTAATAGCTCATTGGAATCGAGAGGAGCAACACTACATGATGGGATGGCTAGAAGTGACTTTCAGTGGCCAGGGAAGCCACAAGGAGAGATAAGGAGCTTCTCAAAGGTAAAAAGGTTAATTAATTAATTAAAGTGATTTAATTAATTAATTATTAATAAAATGAAAGTCACTTTGGAGAGACAAGGTGATCCAAAAGTATAAAGGGAAGGCAAGGCCCTCTTCTCATTGATTCATGTATGATCTTATTTTGATTTATGGCTTCTAGCTAGTGAGCCCAATATTGGGGGTTTTGAGGGTTTTGACATAACAAACCCTAGAGGACGATTCGGTGGTGAAAGATTCCACCTATCTTGTCCCA
>ML792313.1:145008-192073 GCA_009831015.1 Picea engelmannii | reverse complement strand
ATAATTTTTTTTTTTAACTTAAATAAACAAAATTAAAAACTTTAAAATATATTTATAACAATTAAAAAAAATCAATTTACTTTTTAAAATAAAAATAAAAAACAATTAATTAAACAATTAAAAAAAAGAAATATAACGAAATAAAATTAAACCATTAAAACACAAACATTATAATTAAATATTTAAGAAAAAACTTAAATAAACCAAAAAGAAAAAAATTGGTGGTTTTTTTTTTAATTTTATTTAAAAAAAAACTTTAAAATATCTTTTAAACAATTTTTAAAAAATAAGTTGTTTTTTAAAATAAAATAAACAATAAATTAAACAATTAAAAAATAAACATAAAATTATACCATTAAAAAAATAAACATAAAATTATACAATTAAAAAACAAACATTTAATTAATTAAATATTTAAGAAAAAAATTAAATAAACAAAAATAAATAAATAAAACATAAATTTAAATAATTAAAAAACAAACAATATAATTAAATATTTTAGAAAAAACTTAAATAAATCCCTCAGTAGTTTCGACGAATTCGATCACCAACTGTGGATTATCCAGCAATTAACCTCGAAACTACTCACCACAGAAGTTTGAAAACATTACATAAACAAAATTAAAAAAATTGTTTTTTTTTTTTTTAATTAATTTGGATTTATTTATTTATTACTTTTTACAATTATATTTGTAACAATGTTAAATTTTCAATTAAAAAACAAACATATAATTAAATATTTAATAAAAAATTTAAATAAACAAAAAACAAACATAATAAAATAATCATAAAATTAATCAATTAAAAAACAAACATTATAATTAAATATTTTAGAAAATACTTAAATAAACAAAAAATTAAAAAACAAACATTATAATTAAATATTTTAGAAAATACTTAAATAAACAAAAAGTAAAAAGTTTGGTGTTTATTTTTAATTTTGGTTTATTTATTTATTATTTTTTACAATTATGTTTGTAACAATGTTAAGTTTTCAAGTTGTGGTTTATAAAAAGGTTATTGATAATATCTCCTTTTTATTTTTTATTTTATAGATGATTTTAAGATTTTGGTTTTAATGGTATGAGTTACAGAGATCAAAATTTCAAAAGTTAATAATTTTATTTTTTGAAAAAAATGAGGTTATTACTGAAGCACTTTTCCATTTGAGGGTTGATTTTAAGAATTTGATTTTCAAAGAAGTTGTAGTTTTAACTTTGAAAAAAAAACAATGTAGTTGTTAGCACCACTTTTTGTTTTGAGAATTGATTTTATGGGTTTTTGTGGACAACATTACAATGCATTGCAAAAGGTGATAATTTTAACACTCTCCCAAAAACAGGTGATAGGTTTTCAAAAAGAAAGTAAAAATAACCACTAAATATAACCTCAAAAAAAAAACTCTATACTAGTCTCCATATATTCCTGTTCTCTTACTTCTTAAAAAAAAAGAGTTACAACTATTAAAAAATAATTATAATTATTTTATTACATTTTATACTATCATATTAATTTTGGAGTTAGCTATTTTGGTTTATTTTGGTTTATCCCTTGTAATTGTAATAAAAAATTTATGATCTAATATTCTCTACAAATCAAATAATTTAAGAAACAATTTATTAAACTTTAAATTTAACCCAAATTTTTTTTTTTCTATATAGCACTTCATTAACAAAAAAAACTTCATATAACACTTCATTTCGTTCAGCATTCGCTTCCTATACCCATCATTTATACATGTAACATGGTACTTCATTTTGTTCAGCATTCGCTCCCTATACCCATCATTTATACATGTAACATGGTTTGTATGATCCAATATACCCTACAAATCAGATCAAATGATATAATAACATTGTATTGGATTTCATATTTCATGTAACATGGTTTGCATGATCCAATATTCCCTGCAAAATCAAATGATATAAGAACATTGCATTGGATTTCATATTTTACTAAAATAAAGTCACATCCAATTCATTTACAATAAAGACTCCATATTCAAGGTTTCATAATTGTTGACATGCTTTTAGTTCAATGTAACAATTCACTCAACTATTCCTGCTGAGTATGCTTTTATATGGTATCATTTTTTTTCTTGAAATTTACTTTCAAGAGATCTAACATCTCTACCCTTGCAATTTTCCTCTTCAATACTATTTTTCTTGGACAACATCTTTCTTATATTCACCATGTCCATGTCACAAAAAAGTTAGTGACTCTGATACTCAGTGGTTCTGGTTAAGATTTTTTTATTAAATTCGCAGTACATACCCATGCAATTTTCCTCTTCAATAATATTTCTCTTGGACAACATATTTTTTATATTCACCATGTCACAAAAATAGTTAGTAACTCTGATACTCAGTGGTTCTGGTTAAGATTTTTTTGATTGAATTCGCAGTACATAAAGATTAAAAATAGTTTTTACTCAAATTTAATTTTTCAGATGTATAATGTATTTAACAATTTTTTTCTGAATAAAATTAACTTGGATCAACTGTGACAAACCTTCACATGGATACGGATAGAATGCAACCCAAACCACAAAAATATCTGAGTTTTTTTGGTAGACCTCTAATGTGCCCGATGTTAACGCAATCCATCAACTAACAATTGAAAAATATTGATCAGCTGTGACACACATTTAGCCCAAACTACAATGATATATGAGTTTTTTGGCAGACCACTGTGCCCAATGTTAATGCAATCCATCAAGTAACAACTGGAAAATATTAAATAATAGTCATATTAACATTAGAAAAATTAAATCTATGTCAAGTTGTGGCATTCACTTGTTATGCCACATTCCTATGAGACACATTGTTATGAGAATGTAAGTAGTTCGTACTTGTAATGCTACAGATACATTAACTTTATAGCTTCTCATTCAGATACTTATTTTGGGAAAATACTACAGTTGTTCGCATGCTCTTTGCAGCACTTTGTTTTATACTATATTTTTCTGTTAATAGAATCAAAATATATTTCAAGTATTATATATATATATATATATATATATATATATATATATGTGTGTGTGTGTGTTTGTGTGTATATATATTAATTTATAGTTTCTCATTCAGATATTTATTTTTGGAAAATACTATAATTATTCGTATACTTTTTACAATCCTTTGTTTTATACTATATTTTTTTGTTAATAGAATCTAAATATATTTCAAGTATTATATATGTATGTGTTTGTGTATATGTTTATATATATAGAAAGAGATAAAGTTTCTTAATGGATTTCATTCATAAATGTACACTGGAACCCAAATGTCAATTTTTGCATTGACACTGCACTTTGAAATCCAATTGTTGATTTCCCCACTTTTAGACATGAAAGAACTTTCTACACCTTATTGTTGGTTGCAAGAATGCACAAGTGCATTCCAACTCAATCTACAATCTTCAATAATCAAGAATTATTTAAAAAGTATCAAAGCATGATCGAGCTAAACTCATAGAAACTAAATCCATGTTACAAAATCTGTATTTGAAGCATTGTTACATTTATCGTTATTGTCGAGGGTTTGGAATATAACTTATCGGCAATATCGGGAAAATATTGGAAATTGTCAAGAAACTCTAAAAAATACAAAAATAATCATTTTTTTCAATTATTTAACTTCTAAAGCAACATCAAACAAACACATTGTTACAAAAATATGAAAATAAAATATAAGATGTATAAGTGGTACATCAGACATTGATACTTAAATACGATATATGTCTTGAGTCATAAGTAAGTCTTGAGAGGATAATACAAAATCACATCAAAACAAAAATAAATGTATCTCATGAGATGAATCATGGCAATGAAAACAATGAGGTTCCCCTTGTTTGCTTGATTGAAAATGGATTACAACTCAATCCCCTAACTCACTTTTGCAAAATAAGGGTTACAAGACCAAAAATTTTATTATAAGGTGATATTGACACATATTGTGATAATTTCAAAATCATAATTTATTGCTATAAATACTGATGATATTATTGTCACATCAAATTTGAGTGATATTATCACTACATAAAATTTTGGTGATATTATCACAATAATGATGATATTATCGTAATAAGTGTAACATTACTTTGAAGTATATACTCTCTCATGAAAGATAATCGAGGTGATACTAATCCTCTATATAGTCCCTTATAGAAAGAGAATCCAAGTTAATATCAACCAAATTTTAAATATATAGTCTCTTATAGAAAGACAATGCATGGTATATCATCCCTCTTTCGAGTATATACTCTCTTGTAGAAGGAAAATTAAGAAACTTTCTTAATTTGTTCATAAGTTCACATTATGAATTCAAATGTCCACTACTTTTATTGTTGATTGCAAGTATGCACAATATAAAATATAAATACAACAAGATAATGATAAAATAATATTTTAAAAATAATCAAAGAGACTTGTTGATCATATGGAAACTAGGTCCAAATAAGATTTTAAAAATAATGATCATCTGGAAACTATTCTAGGTGAACAAACATATTGAGCTTAGGAAAAATAAACCAATATACCAATCATGTTAGTGGCCATTTCAAACCTAATATCACCATTGTAATGTGTTGGTTTTACCATATTGTTTGGCATTTAAGTACATTGTAAGACACAACCAAGATTGAAATATTGGCAGGTTACCAAGGCTTCCAACATATTATTTGTTTATGCACCTGAATAAATATAATTCCACTATTAATTCACAACACCTTAATTAGAACATGTAAATTATGTTGGAATATGTAAATCCTACTTGTCCTAGGTGTGATCATATTTGTGGTTATTATTATTATTGGTCATGATTATGTATAGTTGGTCTCTACATAGAGTCTATTTCCTAGGTTGTAAGAGGTGGTTATATCTAGTTAGATTTGAGAGATTCTCTCCAACTAGATACTTCCTAGAATGGTGTAATATTGAGATATTTGCTCAACCAGATAGATTGCATGATCAAGGTAGTTTGTCTATCTTGAGGCGATGCTTGTTTTATTTATATTTGTACAATTACATTGATTGAATATAACGCTCAACATATTTTTTGATATGTGTAAATAAGTGTTTACTCTTCTGTATTTTTAATATGGTATCAAAGCAGCGCCCGATTGCACTGTTTCAATTCAAATAAAGTTCATCGGGTTTCTTGAAAGTTTAAGGTATTATTTGTTAATGATCATGGTGGAGATCTTTTGTTAGTTCTTAGATTTTTGTAAGTTTGTCATGGTGATGTATTCAAGTCCTATGATAGTGTAGCAAAGTTCATGATGAAAATTACTAGAGTCATATATGTTTTGAGAGTCTATTGATGATGGAAAGAGTGAATATGTCAGAACAAATTTTCATCCTAAGTTTGTGGTCTTCAATTTTTTGTAGTGATTAAAAAGGGTTCTTGTTGATCAAATCAATGAAGAGTCATAGATAATATTTTAAAGGTTCTTGGAATGGTAATGTGGAGTTTTGTCTTGTAAATGGGAGGCTGATTCAAAATGCATGTGTCTAAGTCATTAAGAGGTTATCACAGTGAATTGAAAGGTCATAAAAAAGGTCATGTAAATGATTGAGAACTTGGGGGTGTGTGATCAGTGTTACCCGACACCTCAATTTTAAACTTATGATGAATCCTTATGATGTCTTGAAACATAGAGTATGTCATGTCAATACATTTTGGTAAGTATGGTTGGAAGAAAAGTTAGGTTGTCATTGTGGTGACATTTAGTCTGATCAACTATTGTCACAAGTTTGAGTTTGTATTGGAATTGATCTTTCCAACAAAAGACAAGTTTTATTCAAAATCGTTTGTAGGAATCATTGAATACCATAGATTATGAAGGCATGAAGATGGACTCGTGATGAAGTATAACACGAGAAATATTTTGACAAATATCAAGGATATGGTGTTACTTAATGGAAGAATTAGAGTTTCAATAAGAGAAAGCAGGGATCTAAACAAATATGTTGTTCATCTTTTGTGTATGTCTGAGTTGATCACATTGAACTCAACATTGTTTTTACAGTCTTGGATTTATTTTTTGTTAGAATTCGTGACTCTAACAAATTGAAAGTGAGTATAAAAGTTTTGAGACAAAGAGTCGATGAAGATGTCAAGTATGTGCATGATTCTAAAGGGGGAATACTTCCTATTTTATGAGTTATTACATATTGTTGATGTTTTGAAATATTACATGGGTGTTTGATATAATGCAAATCAAAAGAGAATTGTGGCTAGAAGGGAGTGATAGATACATGTTGTTTCCTTCTAGTTGTTCCTTGATGAAAGATTGTTTGATGAATGTTTCACTACAAGTCGTCATTGGAAGGTGCAAATAATGTAATATCGACATGGATACCTCATGTATCTATACTATTTTCCTAGAGAATTAGCGAGAAACATGGTTGGATACCTAGGTTTCTTGGTAGATGGAAGAATGTCCATATGATGATTAGTTGCTCCGATATTCACTGTCAGATTGATGTTTGTCCCTGGATTACAATAGGTTCTCGGTCAATTTGAGGTATCAATGGTATGTTTGGTTTCCAGTTGGTACACATTCAAGATAAGAATTCTACGAGTGAAGAAGTATGTACACTTATTTTTTATTCTGAAATGAATATTTTGTTTGGTGTGTTCGAGCTCATTGAGGGATGTCTTGGTTGAGAGCCAGATGAATCAATATGTTGATGGGTCAAAACTGGTAAGTTTGGTCTCTGTGAAGAGTAGATGAAATCATCTTAATTATAAAAATGCTTCTTTGTGCTTAGGCATATAGATTGAACTGCCCATTCAATCCTACTTGAACATGGGTATTTCCCTGAAGGGGGAGGTTGTACAACCATATATGGAGTCATCAACACTCAAAGTTGGATGTGTACTCTAGGTGATGTTAGGACACTGAATAAGGAAGGACAAGGACATGTGTCAATAAAGAGTGGGTGCATCAATTACACTAGAAGTTACAAGCAAAATTGTTTGCACATGCAGGGAGAATGAAATTGTTTGTGATTGCAGTGGGAAGGATAAGAACAAAGATGTTTTCCTTGATGTAGGAGAGAGTTCTTTGTAGTTTGATACAAGGAAATATTGTGATAGTTCTTATGAAAGCATCGAATATTGGTTGTGATAGTATCAAATATTGGATAATGGTGGAAAAATAAGGTAAATAAAGGTAAATTTTGTGAGGTTTGTTGAACATATTGTAATCACACTTTGTAGCTGTAAGAAAGTTTGTGATATCATATTTTTACTCTATAAAGTGGTCCCTTAGAATTTTTGTGTTTATACTTAGCATTTCCATGAGTGGATTACATAATGTATGTACATGTATCTATGTAACATGTAAAGGGAATATTGTTGTATGACTTGTATAGGCATGCTTACCCATTTTCCATGTGTCCGTGATGAATTGGATAACTTGTCTACTATAGTGCAATATCCTCTACGGTGGTTCTTTAAAACTAAGGGTGGACCATTTTATTGGTTTTAGACTTTGGGAGGTTAAGTTCTACAATAAAAGGAAGCTCATCAATAGGTTGAATGAACAGTGTACATGAAGGGACATTCTATTAGATCGATGGTTACAAAAGTTGGTTACCCATGTATTCTGGTGGATGGTGTTACAAAACAATTCCCCTACAGATAGGTGAATCTTCCCTCGTAGTACAGTCCCTCTATCGAGACAGAAAACTACCTTTGGACACTACCATTGCTATAGACTAATTATGCCCATTGAAAATGAGAGTAAGAGGGATAGTATGATGTACCTCACTTTTGAAGTTTCTCCACGTTTCTCCAATCCACGAGTCCCGAATAGTTCATGTGGTAGATGAAAAAAAGACAAACAACTATCTCCTACTCTAATGGATTAGAAAAAATTGATCTATCTATGAAGGATTAAAAAAAAGATAGACAAATACATGCAAACACATATTAGAAGGAAATAGGCGAAGTATATTGATGATAACTTTAAAGATACACTTACAATCTTCAGATGATGTTGCAACTTCTCTAAGTCCTCCTTGTCCAACCCATTGCTCGAAAGGTCCATGATCAAAATAAAAATGCTTTGTTGATTATTTATCCTCCTTGTTTACCATGAGAATGCCTCCATTTATAGGCTTTGAGAAGCTCAACCACCTTGGTTATATTTGGAATTAGTTGAGGATATGAATCCATTAGCTATGATATCTCCCTTAGATGTATCCTGAGGGTTAGATTTGAGCCAAACCAACTCGATCCATCCATAACTGTCCTTAGAGAAAAAGTGGATTTATCCCAAGATTTGTTGAATCAATTCGGTGCTCCCTTACAATGGAAAACAAAGCATTTCAACGCTCTCTAATAGATATAAAAAGAGTGCTAGCACTCCCTGCATATGAGCAGGGGAGCATTGATCTTCCAAAAGTTTCCAATGTGACCATTTCTCATAGAAAAACACTTTGTTCCGACTGTCAAATGATGGGGCTTCTTATTCTAACATGATTTAGGGGTTGTATCAAGTGTTTCCAAGGTGTCGTTCGTAATTTGACACTTACGTGACGAGAATGTGACACTTACGACACTTGCGACAAAAGTGAGACACTTATGAAACTTACAACAATGAGGATGTAACATTATCAAAGTGAGGAAATTTGATGTGTAACATATTTATCCCCAAAGTGTGAAGTCATAAAATGTAAGTTGATGGCCAAAACACTTTGTATATTCTTAGAATCAAGGGTATGGAGTCAAGGAACTTGGTAGAAGCTACAGACAACCATAAAAAAAAATTAAATGTGTATTCCATTCTTAAGGCAAGAATACCTATGCTCGGACTATAAATGACTCAAAGTATGGCGTGTTGATATTATGGTAGTTGCGGGAGGTATTAACCTCCACGTGTAACCCTGACAAGAATAGAATATTTCGAGAATCAAGAAGAAACCCTAAAGCATTGACATAACCCTAGAAAACAAGTCAACTAAAAGAAATATTTAATATTAGAAATAATAGGTGTGTTTTTTTAACCATAGACAATATAGAAATATTGTCACCCAACCATAGGTCGAAGCCACCCTTGAGCACCTTAACCTCATAGAGAAAAATTATGGAAGAAAACCCTAGGTCCAAAATCCAATCAAGGCAGTGTACCACTCTTTAGAGCTAGCATAGCAAGAAGAAAGTCCAAACCATAACCAAGAGAAATTCCAAGCCTAAAACCAAAAATACTAGTTGCAGTAGCTGCAATTGCAGCTACTCTCCAAACTTGCGTACTTACTAAATTTTTGGAAGCAAGAAGAAAGCCTCAAGCATTGACATAACCCTAGAAGACAATTCAACTAAAAGAAATATTGAATATTGAGTTTTTAGCCTCCAGAATGAGAAGTCGGCCCAGACAACTAAGGAGGATAAGTATAAATATAGGATGCTAGAGCTTATTTGATACATACAACTCACAATTACAGAAATGTAAGAGTGCAAACTGTAGAAATTGAGTAAGTGCGCAAGTCTAGAGAGTAGCTGCAGTTGCAGCTACTGCAACTTGTATTCTCGATTTAGGCTTGGAATTTATATTTCATATGGTTTGGAATGTATGCCTTGTGTGCTAGCTCTAGAGAGAGGTACACTATGTTGATTGGATATTAGGCCTAGGGTTTTCTACCAAAATTATTCTCTGTCGAGGTTAAGGTGCTCAAGGGTGGTTTCGGCCTATGGTTGGGTGACAATATTTCTATATTTTATATGGTTAAACGAGAACACCTATTATTTATAACAGGTTATGGGCCCACACTATCTTCAGACAGTCTAACCGCTAGAAGATAGATAAGGAGGATTTTTCTCAGTTACAGTTGTTGTTGCAGTTAGTTTTTTGATGCAACAACGAAGCCCTAACCCTCTTTTTTAGGCACCTTAAGTGAATATATTGACCTAATTTCTAGATATACTAGTGCGCCCTAGCCTAGCGCACCTCCTGGTACTCTCAGAAAGCTAAGACGCCAAGTTTGAGTTTTGGGTCAAAGTCAAAGGTTGACCAATTCAAAGTCAAAGATTGACCAATTCAAAGTCAAAGGTTGACTTACTCTATGAAGTTAGAAAACAAGTTAGAAGGGGCTTCTAACTTCAGAACATGGAAGACAAGGATTGACCTCATCCTTGCCAAGAATAAAGTGTTGGATATCGTGAAAGGAAAGATCATCGAACCATAATTTGAAGAAGGAAAAGAGAAGAAACCTCATAACGTTGCAATTATGGATAAGTTCAAGGACAATGACATCAATTCCATGAGTATCATAGTTGACTCTGTAAAATACCAATTGATACCCTACATCTCTCATCTTGACTCATCTAAGAAGATGTACGATGCCCTAACTAATCTCTTCTTAGTCATAAACATTGGACAAGTAATGAATCTAAAGAATGAGCTTCGTGACATGAAAATGAATGATGATGAAAGAATAACATCATAATTTGTGAGAATCTCTCAGTTAAGAGATCAACTACAAGTTATTGAAGAAATCATTTCAGAGAAGGCACTGGTAAATATAGTACTCAATGGTCTTCCCAAGACATGGGATGCATTTGACACAAGCATGAAAATGAGGAAGGAGTATGCCGCATTTGAAGAAATTTAGACTTCTTGTGCACAAGAAGAATAGAGTATTAACACAAAAGAGAAATCCAAAAAGAAATACAATGATCAAGCTTTCACAGGAAAGTTCAAGAATTTCAAGAATAAGAAGAAGTTTGGCTCAAGGAATAAACCAAATCAAGAAAATGATATGTCAAAGATACAATGCTTCAACTTTCGAAAATATGGTCACTACAGAAACCACTGTCCCGAGTTAAAGAAAATGAAGGAAACAGACGAAGCAACATTTGTTGAAGAAAGGGAACCCTCAAAGAAGGTCAAGCAGGATAAAACAAACTTCTTCTTCCAAGTCAAGGTAACAATATTCTTCAAAGATCTTGTATATATCATGTTTACATAGTTCCTGTTCATATCATGTATATCTATTTCTTAGAAGAAAATATGTTAAGGGAAAAAATACCTATGGAGGAATAAAAGGATAAGGATTTCTATTACGATGACTACAAGTCAAGAAATACACATGAAAAGATGAAGTATGTTGACAATATTTGGTAACAATTACTGTGGAAGATATTATATAAGTAACAACTACCAGATAAGCCAAAATCAAAATCAAACTCGAAGAGACCCAGAAGAAGTCAAAACAGAGGAAATTAGAAAAAGACTTGTGACACCTTGTAGAAGGCAATAAGAATGCAGACATAAGCATGGACTATCTTAGATGGAGGGAGATGATTACAGAATTCCAAAAGACGAGAATGCATTCATGCATGAAGAAAGGATTATAAGGGAGCTAATCCTAAATAATATGATCTATTGAGGATTATGAAGTATCTATCCATGTTCCCATCAAAAGTAGTAGCCATGAAAAACAACACGTGTTCGGTTTGACTTTAGAAGAAGTCTTCTTCAAAAAGAAGCCTTAAAGTATCCTTGGTTTTCCATCTACATCCATGATCCTATGATGAAAGGAAGAAGTTGGAATCTTTAGGGCATAGAATCTATAGAATACTCCATGGACCCAATAGATAAAGAGAAACATGAGGAAGAACATGAAGATTCCAAGAAAGAAAGAAAAAGACAGAACAAACAGTTATTATACTGAGAATCATAAAGACTACCAGCTTGGTTTGAACTCACTAAAAAGAAATCGATCATAAGAAATGGAAGTTATGATAAAGAACAATGTGAACAATACTTATGAATGGCAGCATTGAAAGATTCATAGGTTCTTCTAGAAGGAGGGAGAAGACTATGACAACAACTTCTTCCAAATATACCTCTTGTCGTATCCATGGATTGGAATTTACATGTAAAGGATTGTTCTTCCCAATAGAGGAAGTGAGAAAGAAGATTATATCAGAAAGAGACCCGTGTATGAAAATATAAGAAGACCTTGTATGTATTCAAACAACTTGATACAAAGTATCTCATATACAGCAGAAGCGTGGCGAAAATTTTCTATGACAGAGATAGTGTATCAGAATGGTTACTCAGAAGTTCGGGATGATGGATTGCTAATCCATGATAAAATCTCATGATGAGAGAAGAAGTGTTACTTGAATATGTTTCAGTTTGAGATTTTCCACAATGTCATGAGCTAGCAAGAAACATAAGTATTGAATTCAACCATGATATATTGTAATGATTCGAGCTATGTGAAATCCTTCAAAGAAAACTAGTGTTCCATGACAGACCAAAGTACATTGAGATCAAGCATTATATTCTTTGTGATAAAATCTACAAGAGAGAAGTGGTTCTCCATTATATCTCCACCAATGAGCAGATAACAGATATTTTGATCAATCCTCCATCCAATATGAAAAGTTTGCATACTTAAGAAACAAGATGGGGCTTGTGGATATGACTTCCTTATTGAAAAAGGAAGATATTACTCCCAGGCTGGGAGGGAGCATTGATTTGTTATTGATTTATGGATAGTCATTTTTCAGTTCGAAAAATGGTCCAGGATGAGCAGTTATTTTCCAGTTCGGAAAGTGGTTTGAGATTTCTGACGAACATGCATTTTCTAGTTCGGAAAATGGTCCAGATCAGATAGTCATTTTCGTAATGAAAATGGTTCAATAGATTGTTGATGTACCATAGACATTGATTCCCCTTGTGTCCAATGTGGGGGAATGGTCTAGGACAGTAATTCTACTTGACAGTCACTCTGAGTAGTGGTCAATTAGAATGGTCCACCTCATCAGGAATTCATTCTTTCGAAGTTCACATTTGTGAGCAGTTTCGAAGAATGGTCCATTTTGGAGGTTGGTGTAGGACAATCATTTCCATTAGGAAATAGTCCGGAAAATCATTCCCTAGGGAAGACTCATTCTATCTAGGTTGCACTATGATTAGTGCCAGAGGAATGGTCTAAGTTTAGCAATCAGGGACATGCATTCCCTAGGGCAGACTCACTCTCTCCAGGTTGCACTATGACTAGTGTCGTAGGAATGGCCCAGTTACGTGAATGGTCCAGGCTCAGAAATCAGGGACAATTATTCTTCTATGCTTGAGAAGAATAGTATAGATATCCCATGGGTGATGTTTTACATTCTGATCTTCCAGATATCACAAATGTGAGTGGAAGAATGGCTTAGATGACTCAATTTATATCATGATATTGTTTTATGTAGGTTGATAGCAGATGATATGATTGCTATGGAGATTGTATGTCTTTGGAAAATATATGTATGCTACTATGGTGGATGTGTTCCATTGGTTCTGACTATGTGTCACTGATTAAGTATCTGTGTGCTACTTAGTGTGGTTATGTACCACTGGATAGTAGTTGTGCACTACTATGGATAGACATAATTGTGTTCTATTGAATGACATTGTTCTGATTTCCATGTAGACTATCAGTCGTGTTGAATATGATTATCAACTAGATGGATAGTCGGTATGATGATGGATAGACATTCTCTAGATGTAAAATGGTCCAGGACATCTATTCTTCTAAAACGTATGTCTGGATTAGAAGAATAGTCCTTGTAGCCCATGGTGTGGCTTCCAACATCTATTGGAATGGTTATTATTCTAGGACATATGTCCGGATTAGAATAATGGTTCTTGTATCACTCTTTGGAGTGAGTGACTTATTCAACATCATGCCTGATTACTCAGATGGAGTATGGCTTTGAGAGATGATGTAGTTGATTCTATCATATGGTATTGATAGTGATGATGGTGCTCGTGATATAATCATGAGATAGCCTATATGGCTATAATGATGCTACCAATTGAATGGTATGTTTGTGCTCAAGACCATTTATTTCAATACCTCCCTAGCTAGGAGGGAGTGTTGATATTATCGTAGCCACGAGAGGTATTAACCTCCACATGTAACCCTGATAAGAATAGAATATTCTGGGAAACAAGAAGAAACCCTAAAGCATTGACATAACCCTAGAAGACAAGTCGACTAAAAGAAATATTTAATATTGAGTTTTTAGCCTCTAGAATGAGAAGTCGGCCCAAACGGATAAAGAGGAGAAGTATAAATATAGGACACCAAAGCTCATTTGATACACACAACTCTCAATTTAAAAAATTTAAGATTGTGCACTACAGAAATTAGGTAATTGCGCAAGTCTGGAGAGTAACTGGAACTGCAACTACTATAACTTGTATTCTCGGTTAAGGCTTGGAATTTATATTGGTTATGGTTTGGACTTTAGGCCTTATGTGCTAGCTCTAGAGAGAGGTACGCTACATTGATTGGGTATTAGGCCTAGGGTTGGTTTCCAGAATTATTCTCTATCAAGGTTAAGGTGCTCGGGGGTGGCTTCGACCTATGGTTGGGTGACAATATTTCTATATTGTCTATGGTTAAACGAGCACACCTATTATTTCTAACATGAAGTCCAATAAATACATTGTGGATCCATGATGATATTGACTAAGAGTATGGCCACCATAGATACAATGTGGATCCATACTTCTATGACATGAACTGATCATAGCCACACAAAATACACAGTGGAGCTACGAGATGATAAGACATAGCCACAAACCAATACAATGTGGATCTATGTGACAATATGAGTATTAGTATGGTCAAATAACTTCCTTCGCAACCTGGGTAAAGCATATGTCATAATGAATGTTCAACCTAAGGTATTCATCCCAATCCCGATGTGGTATAAATCTATCTGTGTGAATAGATTTTTTGATGTCGAACATGGTAGAAACCACTTGATTACCGGTCGTTGAGATAAACCGTTAAAAAGTGCGAGGGAAATTACCAGTGATGTGAATGATTCCCAAGGTAGCCTAGTACAATCCAGCAAATGTGAATAAATGTGTTGAGTTCGAACATTCTTAGAATCATCTAATCAGATGTCAATGATGTAAATATACTATCAGAAGCGAGGAGGCATTCAATTGAGGCATGCAGGTCCCAATGTACTAATTTGTTTTTAAGTATAATTCCCAAATGATGTGTTGAAGTCAACAGGAACAGACTCGTTGAAGGAGGGCCTTGATGTATCCCCCATCATTGACACAGAACTGACACAAGAAAGTGATAAAATATAGCACATGAACACAGATTGACACGGGTACGAAAACTGACAATTTTGTGGATGGTTGACTCTCGAGGAGAGAAATTCCCTTGAACACTAAGGCACAACATGAGACTTGGAAGAATAAATGTAGAGTGGACCAAAAAATAATGCAACAAGTGTTAAGGCATTCTTTGGATGGCTCAAAGGAGTGGAAAGACTCATGTAGATTTTGTATGAGCATGGCTAGTAGGGTCGAGGTTACGTAATGTAGTTAAAGGTCAGAGGACCCACGCTGGCGTTGATCACGATACATCCATATCAACGGCAAGGAGGAATTTCAGGGACCCAAGTTGCACGGAAGTTAATTATCCAAGGCGAACCCACAATCCAAACCATGGTTTCATCGAGGGGTTACATGTCAACGTCAGAAGAATTGTGGGATGAAATGCGGGTTACTCCAAACCTCTACCGCATGCCCTCGCAATTGGAAAATGTAAGTAATGTGACGTAATGACATCACCAAAGGTGATTGGGAATGTTTGGAGATTAACGGTTTGGGATGTGTGGATGTGAAATCCTTTGAAGTCCCGAAGCTTTGAAGTTCTGGAACTCAGACGCCTGAGGTTCCATAGTGAGTGTCAATCGTCGGATGTTAGGTAGATTTGGACTGATGATCTTCCCTACTTCGCAAGTTCGATAATCCAGAACTCCTAGAGATTGTTGTGTGGTGATTTGAAAAATTCTGAATCCGAAGGCCCAAGTAAGCACCTAGTGATCTAACGCTTGGTCATGGCCCGTGATCACATGGATTGGAGACTGAGAGAAAGGGGCTAGTGCCCAAAAATGATTATAGGGCAAAGAAGATCTCAGAAAGAAAATGAAATATGAACATTTTCTTAAATCAGATTATTTTGAATGAGTAAACTGGTGAAGTATTGAATAAGTTTCAATTTTTTCTCTTCTTTGAGTTTTCGAGTGCAAGCAGTGCACATTGTTCGCAAGGAGTGCGTTGACAGAGGTAATTTAACCTCAGAGAAGCTCAGGAGAGGTACTTATTAGAATATGATGGATGTGCTCATTTTACCATTGACAATATCACTATTATCACCCAACCATAGGCCAAAGCCACCCTCTGAGCACCTTAACCTTGACATAGAATCATTTCGGAATAAACCCTAGGCTAGATAGCCAAACAAAGAGTAGCACACCTTTCTCCAAGGATAGTGCACCACACAAGCGCTGATCAGATAGTCCAAACCATAACCAAGAGATAGTCCAAGCCAAAACATAATCTTCTAGCTGCAGCAGCTGCAACGACAACTCTCCTCCAAACTTGTGCACAAACTGGCTAATTGCAGTGCGCACAAGTGAGCTCTACAGTTCTGAGAATGCCTGCCAGAATGAAGACTGGCCTCCTGTATTTATACTGATTCTGGCTAACTACCTAGACCAACTTCTCATTATAGGTACCTATTTACTTATTATATGATATTTCTTCTGGTCGACTTCTTCTCTTGTAGGCTAATAACCTAATATCAATTATCCTCTTGAGCCGACTTGTCTTCTAGGGTTATTAGCCAACTCATTAGGGTTTATTCTTGCTTCCTAGAATATTCTATTCTCATCAGGTTTACACGTGGAGGTAAATACCTCCCGCTACTACCATAATATCAACACTCCCTCCTAGCTAGGGAGGTATTTGAAGGTAATGGTCTTGAGCACAAACATACCATTTACCCAATAGCATCATCATAGTCATATAGACTATCTCATGAATAGATCATGAGCACCATCATCACTATCAGTGTCAATAGATGCATCATCTCTTGAAACCATACTCCATCTGAGTAATCAGACATGATGTCAGATAAGTCACTCACTCCATAGAGTGACACAAGAACCATCCTTCTAACCTAGACATATGTCTTAGAAGAATAAATGTCCTAGACCATTTTCTGTCTGGGAAATCTCTGTCCATTGATCATCCATCTAGATGATAATCATTTCCAACACTATTGATAGTATTCAAGGCAATCAGAACAATATCATTCAATAGAACACAACTGTGTCGATCCATAGTAGTACACAACTAAAATCCAGTGGTACACTGCCACACCAAGTAACACATAGATACTTGATCACTGACACATAGTCACAATCAGTGGAACACATCCACCACAGTACATCTACTATCTGGAGAAATACAGTTTCCATAACAATCATCTGATATCAACCTGCACAGAAAACATTGTTATGATATAAAATGAATCATCTGGTCCATTCTTCCACTCACATATATGAGATCTAGAAGAGCATCTTCCATCAGAAGGTAAAACATCAATGATGAGCTATATGGACTATTCTTCTCAAGCAAGGAAGAATAATTGTCTCGACTTCTGAGCCTGGACCATTCCCCACCCTGGGCCATTCCTCCAACACTAAACAAAGTGAAACCTGTAGAGAATGAGTCTGCCCTAAGGAATGCTTGTCCCTGATTGTTGAACCTGGACTATTCCCCACCCTGAGCCATTCCTCCAGCACTAAAAAAAGTGCAACCCAGAGAGAATGAATCTTCCCTAAGGAATGACTGTCTGAACCATTTCCAAAGGAAATGACTATCCTGCACCAACCTCCAAAATGGACCATTCTTCGAAACAGCTCACAATTTTGAGCTTCTAAAGAATGATTGTTCGGCGAGGCAGACGAGTCTTCTTGAGTAACCCTCAATAAGAGATATTTCCCTAGACCATTCCCCATGTTAACCACAATGGGAAATAATTGTCTATGGTACATCAACAATCCATCTAACCATTTTCATTACGAAAATGACCATTCGATCTGGACCATTTTCCGAACTAGAAAATGTATGTCCGTCAGAAATCTCAAACCACTTTTCGAACTAGAAAGGAACTGCTCAACTTGGACCATTTTTCGAACTGAAAAATGACTTTCCATAAATCAATAACACATCAGTGCTCTCTCCCAACCTAGGATTCATATCTTCCCTTTTCAATAGGGAAGTCGTCTCCACGAACTCTAGCTTGAGTACACAAACTCTTCTATATTGGACAGAGGCTTTACCAAAATGTCTTCTTATCTTCTCATCTGTGGAGATATATATTTGAGAACCACTTTCTCTTTTCTGGACTTCATCACGGAGAGTGTTAATGTACTTCGGTCTGTATGGAACACTGGTATTCTCTAAAGGCTTCATATATCTCTGATCAATCATTGTTGGATTCCTCTTTGTTTCTTGTTGGCTCACAACATCGTGGAAAGGGTCAAACTGGAACATATCCAAGTGATACTTCTTTGGCCATCATGAGTGTTTTTCATGGATTAGCAATCCATCATCCTGAGCTTTTGAATAACCATTTTGATACAGTATCTTTGTTATAGAAAGTCTTCACCACACTTCTGTTGTGAATTGGAGATTCTCCACCAAGTTGTTTTCTTCCATCTGCATACAAGGGTCTCTTTATGGTATAACTCAAAGCCTTGAGGTTTCTCTTCATATGCTCTTTGTTCAATTGCTTTGAAGAACAATATTTTCCATTATCTGATGTAAAACTCCAACCCATGGATATTTCGGATGATATAATGACTCATGTAGAAGTATGTTTGGTTTACTAGAGCAAACAATCATCATAGTCTTCTCCCTCCATCTGGGAGAACCTCTAGTCCTTGATCTCGCAATGCTTTCATTCATAAGTCTTTCATATACATTGTTCTTCATCACAACCTTCAGTTCCTCTGCTTGATTTCTTTTAGTGAGTTCATATCAAGCTAGTAATCTTGTGATTTTCGATACAATGACTTGTTGTTCTGGATTCTCTTTCTTTCTTGAAATCTTCAAGTTCTTCCTCGTGTTTCTCTTTAGCTCTTGAGTCCATGGAGTTTTCTATAGATTCCATGCTCTGAAGATTACAAATTTTTCCTTTCATCATAGGATCATGGATGTGGATGGACAACTAGGGATACTGTAAGGCTTCTTTTCGAAGAAGGATTCTTCTGAAGTCAAATTGAACACGTACTATTTTTCATGGCTGCTACAATGGATATATATTACATCATCTTCAATGGATCATAGGATTAGCTCCCTCCTAATCATTTCTTCATGTATGAGTGCATGTTTTTCTTTTGGAATAACATAATCCACGCTTCTGTCTGCATCCTTATTGCCTTCTGCAAGGTGTCATAAGTCTTTCTCCAATTTATTCTTGATTGTTGATTTCGACTTATCTTGCAGTTGTTACTTATGTAATAACTTCCACATGATTTGCTTGATGTATTTCATTCTTTCATGTGTATTGTCTGACTTGTATTCATGATGATAGAAATCGTTATCTTATAGGTATAGTTATTCTTGGAACATATTATCTTCTAAGATATATATATACAAGATATGTACAAAGATTATGCAAACAAGATATGTACAAGATCTAAGAAGAGTATTGTTACCTTGTATTTAGAGGAAGAAGTCTGTTTCATCCTTCTTAGTCTTCTTTGAAGGTTCCTTTTCTTTGACAATTGATGCTTCGTGTGTCTCCTTCCTTTTCTTTAGCTTGGGACAATGATTCTTGTAGTGACCATATTTTTGACAATTGAAGCATTGTATTTCTAACATATCTTTCTCTAGATTTGGCTTCTTTCCAAACTTCCTTTTGTTCCTGGAATTCTTGAATCTTGCTGTGAAGGATTGATCATCGTATTTATTTTGATGTTTCTCTTTTGCATTGATCCTTGATTCTTCTTAAGCACTGCAAGTCCAAATTTCTTCAAATGTAGGACACTACTTCCTTGTGTTCATACTTGCGGCAAATGCATCTCATGTCTTGGGAAGACCATTGAGTACTATGTTTACCAGTTCCTTATTTGAGATGATTTATTCAATAGCTTGTATTTGATATCTTAACTGAGATATCCTCACAAAGTATGATGTTACACTATCATCATCATTCATCTTCACGTCACGGAGCTCATTCTTCAGACTCATTACTTCTCCAATGTTTCTGAATAAGAAGATGTTTGTTAAGGAATCGTACATCTTCTTTGATGAGTCAAGATGGGAGATGTAGGGTATCAAGAGGTATTTTATAGATTACACTATGATACTCATGGAATTGATGTTACTGTCTTTGAACTTCTCCATAACTGCAACGTCCGACGGTTCCTTCTCTTTTCCTTCTTCAAACTCTGGATCCACAATCTTTTCTTTCACGATATCCAGCACCTTATTCTTGGCAAGAATGAGGTCAATCCTTGTCTTCCACACTTTGAAGTTAGAAGCTCCATCTAACTTGTTTTCTGACATCATAGAGTAAGTCATGGCTGCTTTGACTTGGTTAACCTTAGTTTTGACCAAAAACTCAAACTTGACGTCTTGGCTTGCTGAGAGTACCAGGAGATACACTAGGCTAGCGCGCACTGGTCTATCTAGAAATTAGGTCAATCCCTTCACTTAAGGTGCCTCAATGAGAGGGTTAGAGTTTCTACAACTACACCTACTAGTAACCCTAGCAGCAGTGCTTTGGTGACTGCTCCTACTAGAAACCCTAGAGGTAGTTCTTCAACAAGATTAATATCCTTATGGATATGCTTCCTTATAGTGCTTAGAATGAATAAAAGAGGTGTGGGCCCATAACCTGTTAGAATATGATGGATATGATCCTCTTACCATCGACAATATCACTATTGTCACCCAAGCATAGGCCGAATCCACCCTCCGAGCACCTTAACCTTGAAAGAGAATCATTCTGGAAGAAAACCCTAGGCTAGATATCCAAACAAAGAGTAGCACACCTTTCACCAAGGATAGTGCACCAAGCAAGAGCTAATCAAATAGTCCAAACCATAACCAAAAGATATTCCAAGCCAAAACATAATCTTCTAGTTGCAGCAGCTGCAACTACAGCTCTCCTCCAAACTTGCACACAAATTGGCTAACTGCAGTGCGCACAAGTGAGCTCTGGAGTTTTGAGAATTGCTAGAATGAAGATTGGCCTCCTGTATTTACATTGATTCCGGCTAACTTCCTGGGTCGACTTCTCATTCTGGGTGCCTATTTACTTAGTATATAATACTTCTTCTGGTTGGATTCTTCTCTTGTAGGATAATAACCTAATATTAATTATCCTCTTGAGCCAACTTGTCTTCTAGGGTTATTATCCAACTTATTAGGGTTTATTCTTGCTTCCCAGAATATTCTATTCTCGTCAGGTTTACACGTGGAGGTAAATACCTCCCGCAACTACCATAATATCAACAATATTGTTGAACCTTCATCAGCGAAAGTGCAAGGAGTGCATAGGAAGAACTCTGTGTTGAGTTCAGAGAGATATAGAGTCATTGATAAATATATAGGGCTCTGATAGGCAGGAATCAAGCAAGTGCAAGTGTGCATAGAGAGAACTCTTTGTCGAGTTCAGGGAGAAGATTATTAGAGGAATATACTCACAGAGATGTTGAACACTCTGTATAAAATGCTCAACAAGGTGTGCTTTGAGCAGAAGGTTGCCAGAAGGAAACAAAGTTTTCTTTTGAAAGGAAAAAGAAGGGTCAAGACCCTTAGGAGACTGAGTAAATCGAAAATCTCAGAAGAGATAACGCAAGGAGTGTGTAGGAGATGGACTCATTCTAAGTCCTAAATATGAGAAGAGATAACACTTATGAGAGAGAAGAGGATATCCAGGAGGCGGACTCGCAGGAGAAAGGTCAAAGGCCAAAGCCTTTGAACACTAAAAAAATATTCCAAGGTGGAAGAAGTCAAAATATTAGGAGAAGGATCGACAACAACTGTCAAATCGGTTGTGGGGAGGAGCCTGGACCGTTAGATCAGCATCCAACAGAACAAAGGAAGCGCAGGCGAGAGGAATAGATCCCATTCGTTAGGTCTAAGTGTGAAGGACCAACAGCCATTGGAACCGGAGGTAAGCGCACAAGACTTAACCCTTGTGTGCACAGGAGTAGTGGACTTGTCAAAGTCCCAAAGTGTCGAAGTGATTTGGGACAGCCCATTGTCAAGGAGGACAAGTAACGTAAGATCCACAACTTCAAAATTTTATGAACAAGGAGGAGGAAAAACAATCGAAGTAAATCTTGGTCATTGATTTGAAATTGGACGTGTGGCGCCAGATCTGGAACTCCGGGTACGTAGAACTCTGCAGGAAATCAGAGGATGAAAGCATCGAAGTTACGAAGGAGATCTCTATCATTGATTGAGGAGGAGGTCGAAGGACCGTTGATCTGGTCTTTCTTGGAAAGAGCCGAAGTTCCAAAGAGAATCACAGTCTTTGATTTGGAGAGGACGCGTGGTAGAAGATCTGTCACTCCAGAAAAATTCACTCCGGAGATTTGTGAGTGGAGACGTGAGAACTATCAAAGGCCGGAGAACCGGAGTTCATAAGAACCATCTGATTATTGAGGGTAGGTATCAATAGATATTCCACTCCAAAATATTGTCATACAGGGAAAAGAAGATAGTTGAGAGTTGAAACTTCTGAGGGCCAGAGAGCCAAAATCAACCGTAGCCATTGATTTGGAATGGAGCTACATGTCGACAGATCGTGTAGATTTGGGATCACGTGTGGAAGGAGGAAAGAAGGTAGAAAAGGGAGGATATATAGAAGCCATTTATCGTGGATCATCTCCAAGGGATTAGAGATCGACGAACGAGATGGATTGCAGGGCCAGAACTTGCTCGGATGTTAAAAATCTGAGAGCGGCCCGCAATTTATACCACGGTTTTAACAAAGTGATACATGGCAGCTGGAGGTGAATTGTGGGGTGAAAAGCAGGTTGGCCTGAAACCACTCTTTCCCACGCCCACAATCACAATTTTCCATGAGGTCATAGCCCAGGGCCATATGAAGGAAAGGGCTAATGAAAAAGGGGTTAGCACCTAAAACTTGGAGTTTTGGAAGTGCGCAGGAATAGCCCGTGGGTCTGTAAGAACTTGCACACAGAAGGAAAGGGGAGCTGTGTAAGATTAATAGGGGTCTAGAAAAGGCCCGAAGAGTCAATCCGACTCAACATTTGAAAATATCCAGGAATCTGGGAAGAATTGTAGACTTCTAGGACCGACAAGGAAAAGTTTTGCAGGTAGAAAGAAGTTGTTGAAATTTATGTGGCAGCAAGTATGTTATGGCTTGTTGGGTTAGCCAGAGGAAAGAATGCTTGCATGTTTGCAAGTGTTGTTGGTGATGTTGTTGCATAAGGAGGGAAGCAACAGAGAGCTGAAGTGTTGGTTATAAGTTTGATAAAAGAAGCACAAAATCTTCTACTACGATTAGACATTCAGGTAGTATAAAATTTATTAATGGCAGTCATGCAGGTATGAGTTTTTATTACTTTTTTTGCATAATTGCTGAAAGGAAATTTAGATAAGAATTTCCTCAGCCAGAGTTATTTTATAAAATCACATTATTATATTATTGAATTCTTACCACTGGATGTGATAAAGGTTGGAGGCCTGTATTAATTCAAAGCTTTTTAGCTTCTGAATGCACACATTGACATAGTAGAATGTCATGTTAATTTGGTTATGGAGTAATAACCAAAGAATTAAAAGATAAGAAATTCTTATAGGAATGAATGCCAGTAATATAGTCATGTATGAGACTAGGAAAGGGTTGGATATGGCAAGGTACAGATATGGAAAGGTTATCATCCAGATAGGTACTAAAAGATTCCTACCTTTAAACAAAACTTGGAATGCAACATTTTTGCTAACACTAATGAACACCACCGAATTATATTCTTGGTGTAGTGTTCGGGTCGAAAAGGAAGGAATCCACTTAATTGGGAAGACAATAGGAAGTGTGTGGAGAATGTGTCAACACATTGGCTAGAATTCCAACTTATAAATGGTGAGATACATAACTAAGATAAAGAGAATTATGTAATTAGATGTAGGGTGCACTGAATAAGTATGCATTGAGAATTGTACTCATGCATAGTAAGTGATAGAATTGTATACTAAATGCATTGATTGAATGTGTTTTGTAAGTACAACTGCTAACAACTGAAATGTTGTTAACTCATGAAGTTGAGGACATTTCAGGGAGGTGTTAGACACTGCAGCATGAAAGTTGCAAGTTAAGTAGTCACATGAGCATTGACTACAAGAAATTTTCTTGTTCAGAAAAAGAAGTAATGAACTTACAGATATTATTGTGAACATGCATATGCATAGAATGATGATTCATTCTAGTTTATTAATTGTTGGGTAATTGTGATTGAATTGCTAGGTGTAGGAAATTCTAAGATCATTGCATAATATTTTGTACATATTGCAATTGAATTATGATGTACAACAAATACTGACAATTTCTTGGTTGTATGCAAGATGAAGCATTATAGGAAAAATGGTATGCAGTTTGGTGCCTGTGGAAAACCACAAGGATGGTTGCATTCATAATATGACAACAACTAAGATGAATTATGAAATAGAATTTCATGTTTTGGGGAAAAAAATGAATTCCCTTTTGAACTAATTGGAATTCTTAAATGAATTCTTTTATGTTTTCTCATGATAACTGCATGTGGGTGATGTAGATGAGATGATGTTGATAAAATTTAAAATGTTTACTACAAATAGTAGCTCGGGGAAGATGTCGATTGGATACCTCTGAGAAAAGTTGGAACTCCTCGAGCCATGGTTCTGTGACTTCCGGTTCGGCCTGTTGTTGAAGCCCAAGGAAAGGGGGGTGTAACAACCGATGGACTGTGTGACAGTGAAGGTGCACACTCCTAGGGTGGGACAGGCATGTGGGGAAGAGAGACCATTGGTTGGAAGGCTTTTGGGGTTTGGTACCTTGGCCTAGACCATGTTGATATGGAAGTTTTCTCAATCAAAAGATAAGTATCAATTCTCTATTCATTTTATGCTATGTATCTCATAATTCGTATACAGGTTATAATGTTATTAGAATTGCATATATATATATATATATATATATATATATATATATATATATGTTATAATGTTGCTTCTGAATGAATATGTGTACGAGCAGAGTGTTTACATCTGTGTATTCATAGCACTGTTAAGATTTTATCAATGGATGGAACATCATGGATCTACATCCATTCACTTCTTTCAATGAGGTTTAATTGAAGCATGTAACAAGGAACAATAAGATGAATGATTTCCTGAAGCAACTCTATGGAATAGAGCAATTGAGTTTCAATTGCAGTATGGATACCAGAATTGGTGCTTGAAAGTAATGTTGGATAATGGGCTTCCAATAGCTAAATCTTGGAGTTTTTGAAGAATTTTTTAATTATATATGTGTAAGTAAGTTTCACTGAGGACAGTGCAAAAATAAGGGGAGGGGATTATAATACCCCAAGGACGAGCCCCAGTTATATCTATGTATTGTAAACATGTTTTGTAGGTTGGTGAGCCGAGCAATTGTAAGTTGGTAAGCTTATGTGCAAGTAGGCCAGAGAGCCTAGGTATTAAAGGCCAGGAGACTATTTTGTACATGTAATTATGCACTTTGTTAATATAAAAACATCGTTACGTGTAGACCGACCATGAAGAAAGAGTGATGGGGGACTAAGCTTCCATAAGGTTGGGTAAAGGAGGGGGCTAAGTATTTGGGCCTAGGGGCTTACCTCTAGAGGAATAATATATTAATATTATTTCCTAGAAACTAAGGTGGACATAATATGTTTTTTATCCTAAGTTCCTGGTAGTTGGGGACGTAGGCTAAATGGAGCACATGCAGCTCCAAGAAGACAAGTGTCGACCTGGGATCATGCATTTAAAAGTTGAAGCGTCAGCTATGTTGTGGGTGGTCTTTCCATTCTCGACCCACTGTATAACCGTGAACAGGGAGCATCCATCACGGATCTCTAGAACCAGTAACCCATGAGTCAAATCATGTTGATAGTTCGTTGGTCATTTGTCCATCCTCCACATGAGTTCGCGAGTCCATTCTTCCATCCTCCACCTGAACTCGTTGACCTCGTACGTCAACCTCTGTTTACCTATGCACAGTTGAGAAAACCGCTCACGAGAAGGGGGTTAGCTTGCCATTTCCTATCCGTTGTCTAACCCATTGGGGCCTCTGCGTCTGCCCTCTGCATAACCTCGCACATCTGAGAAACCAGTTGGGGAGAGAAAAGTCGACTTGTGTGTCCTGTGAACCTAGGTTTATCCACACTACAAATCTGAGTTTGTGACTTAACCATTTGGGGTTGCTACCTCGTGTTCGCCTGAGCCGTGTTGTATCTTAGTGTTAGGTTGTTGCCATTTTCGATGTCCATAATTTTTTCTTGTTGCTGTTGTCACCCGTATGCTAGCTGAATGTTGTTTCAGTATTGCTTAGGAGATTAATTGAAGAAGCAAGTTTTCAGGCCTGTGAGCAGCTCTCCCAGGTGAGAGAGAGTGTTGGGAAGTGAGTTCTCCTAGAAGGGAGTCCCGTAGCAGCTACAATACTCTAAGACTTCTGGTCCAACCTGTTGTTGAAGCCCAAGGTAAGGGAGGTGTATTGGCCGATGGAATTGTAGTAGTGAATGTGTACTCTCTTGGGGTGGAGAATGCATGTGGGGAATGAGGGTCTGTGAGTTGTGGGTGTAAGTGGCTCCTAGGATAAAAGATCCTTCCTATTGCCTTGTGAAAATTCCTTGTTGTTCTTGGCAAGCCTAGAATTCCCTTGCCCGGTGAAGTTTAGTCCCAGCTCGAGGGTGACCTACTGCTGAGAGTGATGAGCAACATGGTCTAAGTCTGGGAGGTTCGTGGAAGGTCTGCACGCAATTGGTGGATTTACTCCAGACAAAAGATAAGTATCATTGTTGTGCTTAATTATGTATTTTATTCATGTTTTTTTATTCTTGTATGTTTTTATGTATTTCATTGCATGTATGGATTGTTGTTAATTCTATTTAAGTTTGTATGATGGCAGTAACTCTATGTTAAATGTGTTAAATTCATTATTATGCATATATAGTATATAAGATGTAAGTTCTGCGTGGTAGCATTACCCGGTCTCTGAAGAGCCAGGGATGTTACATAAGGAATCTCGCATTCGATCGGTAATACCGCTTATATCCCGTATACCAACTGAAAGGGTGTAAATCCAGTTGCAATTTTAAATGAAGTTTGATAAGCCCAAAGTGCGGAGAAGAGCTGCAAGTGCCAAGAGGTTTTGTTCGTTCCCACCATGCGTTGAAGCATGGTATTCAGGACTTTGTTGATGCATTCAAATTTTCCATTGGTTTGAGGATAGTAAGGGGATGATTTTTCATGGAGAAAACCTAACTTGGTGCACAATTCACCCATCATTTGGTTCTAGAAATGGGATCCATGATAATTTACAATATCTTGCGGGACATCAAATCGAGTGATGATGTGGTTGAACACAAAACGTGTTGTAGTGCAACCATCGTTAAGAAATGTAGGTATAGCATCATCCCATCTAGTGAAGTAATTGACGACAACGATGATATAATTGTGCCCCCCGGACGAGGTAGGCTTGTATTGCATAAAATAAATGTGTTGTTTTTCAAAGGGGTCGGTGACAACAATAGGATGAAGTGGTGCTAGGTGTTTACGTGTTTTCCTCTGAAAGATCTAACAAGATGGGCATTTTTTAATAGCCTCAATGCAATATTTGAATATGGAAGGCCAAAAATAATTGGCATGTAGAATTTTTTGGGATGTAGACATCCCATAAATATGACTGCCACAAGCTCCAAGGTTACATTCATTCAAAGTTTTTTCAGCCTCTTCGTGTATTGAATAATGTCGGAGGATAGTATCAATGCCACAATGGTACAAGGTGTCTTTGATGATGAGGTAACATTTTGAGTGGTGTTTGATGTGACGTTGTTCACCACGTGAAATACTAGACTGAAAACATTGCGTTTGGAGATAGAGAAGAATATCCCCATACAAAGGATCAAACATACTAATAAGGAACATTGATTCATCAAGGAGATAATCACTGGAAAAAAACCAACAATTTTCTAGCCTTGGATTTGGCGAACTCGAGATCAAATTCTTGGAGAATAATAATCCATTTGGAATATTTTCCCCCAAGTACTTGACAAGTCAAGATGTGGTACATGGGGTTCAAGTCTGGGATGACCGTGGTAGTGCATAACATAATGTAATGGAGAAATATCTAGATGACAATAATTATTTCCAAAGCCAACTTTTCGACATGTGAATACCGGAGTTCAGGACCTGATAGAATTTTTCTCAAATAATATATCACATGTTCGGTGTCATCATCATCCTCTTGGACTAACACCATAGCGATAGTGGAAGTAGAGGAAACCAAATAAAGGATATAATCTCTTGCATAATTTGGGGGATGAAAAAGACGTGTGTTCGTTAAGGCATGCTTAAGAGCATTGAATGAGCATTGAGCGGTGGCATCCCAGATGAAAGGGGCATATTTCTGCAACAATCTCATGAATCCTTTAATGATTTTGACGTAATTGCAAATGAAGCAGCGAAGAAAGTTTTCCTTCCCTTGCAAACTTTGCAGTTGAGTGAGGTTATTAGGAGGAGATAAAGAAAGAATGGCTTTGAATTTCAAAGTATCCACCCTAATCTCGTCTTTGAGACTACAAATCCAAGGAGTCGTCCTGATTTGACAACAAAGATGCATTTATGGGGGTTCAAACGGATGTTGTAAAACCAACATCGAAGAAAGATGGCTTGTAGGTGACCAATGTGGTCTCATCGAAGATACGAGTGAGAGGGTAATTCATCGAGGTAGGGTTCAACAATATGTTTGATATCATGGAATGCATATGACATGGCCCACTGAAAAGTGGATCCATCATTTTTAAGGCCAAATGGTAATTTTTGATAAGAAAAAGTCTCCCAAGGGCAGATGAATTTTTTTTTTGTTGGTTAGCTAATAGAATATTGATCTGGTTATAGCCGGAAAATCGATCCATGAAAGAGAAAATGATGCTTCCATCACAAACATGATAATCGACACAAACATGAATAGTTCCTTGATTCTTGGTGACCAGAATGATGATGGAAACCCATTCGATCAAAGGGACAGGGTAAATAAAACCATATTTCAAAAGTTTTTCTACTTCTTCCTTGATTGTCATGGTCGTTTTAGGATGGACCGGGCGAAGTTTATGTCTCACAGGTTTAACTCATGGTTAAGTTTTTATTTCATGCACAAAAATTGATGGGTCAATCCTTGACATTTATTTATAGCTCGAGGAGAAGATGTCGCGCATTCTTTGAACAAGGCAGTATAAGTTTCAACTTCTTTAGTTGAAGAGTTTGCACCTAGTTGTATTTTTTCCACAATACCTTCTTTAATGGATATGTCGACCATAATCGTGGAAGATATATTACCCAAATTCCCCTCGGAAATGGTATCTTGAGTGAGTATTGGAGTTTGGGGAGAATCGATGATATCACTAGGAAATATAGATAAAATGTCTTTCTCTATGTCATCCAAACTAGGCAGAAAGGATGAACGATGGTGGTTGTCATCCCATGGTGCCTCCTCGATTCTAAGTATTTCCATAATAGATTCATCGTATGGAAAAATATGTAGGATGTAGTCAAAAGTAGAGGATAGGGAATCTACCAGGATGGTAAGGAATAAGTTGTAGATTCTAGTAGATGTTGGTCGTCCGATGAAGGACAGGTAGACTGGATAGCATCGTATTCAACCTCTATAGGAATAAGTGGCATGGTGTCACCTAGTGTATAAAATTATAAGGGACTAGGAACGATCCATGGATCGGATGATTCAAAGGATTGATGTGCCATAATCAATATCATATTGATCATGGAAATGTGTTGCATAGTGGGAGGAAGAGTTGTAGGGAAAGTACCCATGAGTGAATAATATTTCAAGAGTCCTACCCCAACACTTTCATAAATGATTTTTGAGTCTCCTAGAAAAGGAATATCGTTGGTCGTTTGAGTGCGGGCATCGGGGTGCAGTAATATAACTCGTTGATGGTCACAATTTTACCTTGATGAGGGAATTGGACACATCGAAAAAATGATGAAGTGGCGAAAGTCATAGCATAGAACCAACTTCTCCCTATCAACAAGTTATAATCGAGGGGGGAATGGGATACTTCAACATCGACAGAACAATTTTTCCTCCCAATTGAACAGTTAAGGATTGTAATAATCTATGAGGTCGGAAACCTCGTCCATAAAAAGTGTGTAACATGGTGGGGGATTGATTGATACCAGGTGATTTAAGGAATTTCCAACAATCCAGGGACATGATGCATGTGGATCCCCCCTCGTCCAAGATCGTATGATGAATATGTTGATTATGGACAACGACATCGATATGGAAAGCCAATTGGTGAGAGAGTTGTGATTTAAAATTATCCAAGTTAAATGTTGGAGTGTTTGATGACTCAGGATCTATATCTTCGATGGTTGCCAAGAGAATCCTACATTGGGTAGGGCAGTGTTGTAGAACTTCAAGAGCTAACATAGTGCAAGGTGCTTGAGCCAAATCTTCAATGATGTTGTAGTTTTGAGCAACACATGAGTTTGGATTGAAAGTCAACTTTCGAATTATGCTCTTGGGATAGCGTAGAATGGATTCAAATTTAGGTTTCTCAATTTGGAGTGACCAAGATGGAGGTGTAGCTGTAGTAGGTGGTGGATCCGGTGTAGTACTAGTAGTCACTTTTTCCTTAACAGGTTTACCTGGAGGTGTGTCATATGTCATAGTGTGAGTAGTCAAATTTATCCCATTAAACATGTAAATGTGTGCACTCGATGAAGCTTCCTCATTAGGAGGATGATTTGGATTGCCTCCTATCAGAGGTGCAGAAGCATGTGAAAACATTGACTACTGCTATGGAAAAGGATGTGTCAGTACAACGGGTTGAGAATTTCCTTTAAAAATCTTGGCAACTTTGTCACAATGAGGACAATCTCACGTGTAGTGATCGTCACCACAAATGAGGCATGGAAATTTTGGTTTATGTTGTGGTTGTTTCTCAGTAACATTTGGTCGTGTTTGTGTTTTTACATTTTCAGTTTGATTGTTATTTTTCTTTGGTTTATTTTTAGTTTTATTATTTCCCCCACACTATGGTGGAGAAGCAGGTTAAACTACATTCACCTTGGATATTTAAGTTGGGGGGGAATTGGATGGGAGTGAAGTTGATCTGGTAGCGGGGGAAGTGATTGAATGATCGGTCATGACGGTTGAGTGTGAAATGGACTGGGTTTTGACAAAACCAATAACTCCATCTGCGTGAGTGGTGGAGGATGGTTTTGATGGATCGATCGATGGACGGGGAGTGTTTGGAATCAATTCATACAAATTACCATATTGGGAATAAACCAAGTCCAGATAATGGGCATGGGAAATGGATTCCTCTTCTATAACGAAACCACCCATGGCTATGTCACGAGCGATTGGAGGCAAGAGATATTTGGTGAACCATTCAACCAATAATTGGTGAGGAATGGTTGTTTTGATCAACCGTTTTCATCGTCTCCACTCATGAATATGATCAGAGATATGTACGGAGTTGGTCTAATGAAGGGAAGTCAAAAATTTTGTGCCAGGTTCATAGCGGATAGGTAATTGGAAAGTGAATTAAAATATTGAAAAGTTTTGCATTGTAATTCAATGTACCATTTAACCACTACACCCATAAGTGTACGTTGAAAAATATGTAACCAGATAGAATCATCCATGAGTGAATTTGATGAACACCATAGATTAAAATTCATAACGTGGTTATTAAGGTCTTCACCAAGTTTACCATCAAATTTTGTTATATCCAAAGACAATTTAGCAGGAATAACTAGACAAAACAGAGAATGTAATATGGGATAATTTTTCAATCTCGACAGATCTGGTAGATCTAGAGTGGATAAGAACGATAGCTATCGATTAACCTGTGGATGATACTCGTGTGGCATAGGGACACCGGTAGGGCCATAAACTGGTTGAGGTGGATAGTTGTAGCTAGCAGGCCCTCCCATATGATGTTGTTCTTGACTAGCAAAAGTAGGATTTATCTGTTGAGGAATGTGCATAAAAGGAGAGGGGAAATCCATTTTCCCCTAGGGAGGATAACTAGTGTAACCCGAGAGAGGATAGTTTGTTAGAGGCAGGTAGCCAAGTTAACCTTGAGGGGGGTAATTAGGTTGACCCTGAGGAGGGTAAGGATTTGTCCCTTGGGGAGGAAAAGACAATTGACCTTGAGGAATCCAAGTGGGATTTGGGACTCCCGAGAAAGGTTGTCCATAATATAGTCCAGAAGGATTTGGATTTGGTATTCCTCCTTGTGAGTTGGTGTTTGATGGCCCTCCCTAATGTCGTTGGTGGAATTGGCCTCCTTGGGGTGGTCCCCAGGATTGTGGGGGCTTTTCGGTGTATGAAGGTTGAGGTTGTCCCCCTACTATTGATTGGGTAACAACTGGGGTATGACCAGTAAGAGAGGGTTTCCCCCCAGTCAATGTTTTCATGTTGGAGGAAGGTTTCACCTCGATAGGGATTTGACCGACAATTGGGTTCAGTTGTGTGGCAGGTTTTTTCATTATGTGATGTGAATATGTCCCAACAAGATTCTATGGAGTATACAGAATTGTAGTTTGAAGAGGGATATAAGGTGTAATGGTCAAGGTACTTTGCAAATGACTTGGTAACATGGCTCTTGTTTCACTGTGAACTTTCCCTGAAGTGGTAGCAATATTAACTATTGGTCTGATGGGACAAACAATGGGCTGACCTGATAGTCATGCCTATGCACTGGTGGTATTAGAGGCATGCGGAGGGTTAAAAGTTGGTCAGCTAAAATAAAAAATTTCATAAACGTATTGTCTCGATGGATTTCTCCATATAGAATGAACATGAGTTTGATGTGGATATACCATTTCAGTAGAACCGACATGGGTAGTGTATTCTTCGTTAAAATTCAGTTGTATTGGTTCCATATCTAACTGATTATATGGACTTGACGATAAGTGGTGTAATATTCTACTATAATATTACCTGAGGAATCCAATCAAACAAGGAGTGGATCGAGAGACACTTGCAAAGTGGGGTTGACAGGAAGGGGGCCTTCCTCAACCGTAACTAAGGCTCTCTCGAGATTTGATAGCAAAGGAGTAGCAACAATCCCAATGTTTGAATGGTTCTCAACCATTCAAAATTTCTTCAAATGAGTTAGGAGGTTAGGGTTCATATCTTTCTGAAGGTAACCCTTGCATCCTACATGATCTACGAAGAACTTTTTCGGCCACAGTACCAATTTTTTAAGAGAACTCAAAGAAAACAAACAACACTCGCTAAAAAATATAGAAGACCAACAACCAAAGAATGCCTTCTCTCAATGAACGTATTAGTTGTAATGAAATCCAATATCGCATAATCAAAGTGAGAAGGGGCTAGGATATGAGTGGGTGGATCAGTTATGTTGGCGACCCGCTTAACAAAATTACACCTTGGTGCAAGCTTCCTCATGATTTTACCCATGGGTTACCCTCCAAGGAGCCCAAGTGAGTTTGACCAACATCTGTTCTAGGTACAATGGAGACTTCCTTTCATCATCACCTCGTGTAAGGACCCTAAAGATTGTGGCTACTAAGGATACCAACTCGCAGTTAGCCTCTGGACGGATACAGTTTACAGTTGAGTGTGAACGTATGGGAAGGATATCAAGTCCGAAATCCTTCAAGAGAACTGAGGACAAGTGGACAGGTAAAATCCAAAGGACCTTGAATGGATTCAGAATTCACGAAGCTCTTAGAACAAATGAAGACAATTGAACCTCAATAAGAACCCCCAATATACGATCGTACTACTACGAACGATTAAGCCTCGAAGGGATAATCTTCGTTCCTCTCTCGAGCGCGACCTCGTGCGTGACCCCTATGTGAGAAGGGGTTCCCAGATATGCTTATATGAAAGTTGGATTTACTCTCCCTATCACAAGATTCTAAGTTTGTATTGAATTTTTTAGAGAGTTATTCTCATAGCCTATTCCAAAGCTCTAGTCCTAGTTTAGTGTTGGTGTAAAGATCTTAAAAATAAAAAATTTCTAGTTTGATTTTAATTAGCGTTCATTCTTATGGTTGTCTGTTACACAAAGGTGAATGAAAGTGAAACTGATGATGTTTGATACTCGACTCCAAAAATATGAAAATAATGAGATACAAACTTTCTTTTCAATGAAATTCTAGCTATGGGAAGGAGAAGAGTTTATTTTCTTTCACTAACAAGCACTCAAGAATGAAAATTTTTATGTTATTTCGTTCTCAAAATGAATTCTAACAAATTCCAAATTATAAAGAAAACCTTTCCAATATTCAAAACCAATGCATACAAGTATTTTTTTGTTTGATTGCAAATGTAAATTGAAAAGTTTGTCTGATGCTTCTTACTTTCACTAATAATGAAAAATGACTTCACTACAGTAATTTTGAAAAAGAATGAGCAAATAACACAAACAAAGACACTCTCAATAGTCAATAAGAAACTAAAAGAAGAACAAGTTTTCCACTCAAAGAAAAACACCAAAAAGAAAAACAAATCAGACTTAATAGCCTTTCAAAATTAAGTAAGGGATCAAATACAAAGAGAACAATGCTAAGATCAATAACTTCCCTTGTGAAAGCCTCTAATCAATCAGATAATCGAAAAGAGAGTTTTAGGAGAAAATGGTTGATTTTGTAGTAAGGAAAGACAAACCCAATAAAGACTAAAAGAATGAAAATAATTTTTTTTAAGTCAAACATAAAACAAGATCTGACAGAATAGGATCTGAACTAAAGAGGAAGATCAAAGGACTGTATCCAGTAAGCAAACAGTCAACAATTTTTCAAAAGAAAGAAAAATCGACGCTCTGGATATCAAGGTACTAGAGCGCTACAACACTCCCTAATACACTCTGGGGGAGCATTGACCCGGCTATCAATGCTCTGACTTTAACTAGAGAGGGCGCTAGTCCTGAGACAAATTTTGGAAAAAACCCAAAAAACTCAAAAACTCGAGGAAATCCTATTAGAGACTCTGTAAGAAAACTTACCAAAGATGATAATATGTAAGGATAAATCAAATCAACAATTAGGATCTAAATATAGACAAAAGGTAGGGACAAACCAAGGAACGAACAAAAAACTGAAAATTCGTTCCCCAGTGGAGTTGCCAATTTATGTTACGAAATAATTCCCCTGCGGACAAGTGAATCTTCCCTTAAAATACAGAGCCCTCTACCGAGACAGAAAAATACCTTTGTAAACTACCATTGCTATAGACTAGTTATGGCCATTGAAAAATCAAGTAAGAGGGATATTATAATGTACCTCACTTTCGAAGTTTGTCCACGTTGCTCTAATCCATGAGTCCCAAATAGTACCTGGGATGGATGACAAAAATACAACAACTATCTCCTACTCTAATGGATTAGACAAAATTGATCTATCTATGAACGATTAAAACAAACATAGACAAATACATGCAAACACATATTAGAAAAAAATAGGCCAAGTATATTGATGAGAACTTTAAAGAGACACTTGCAATCTTCAAATGATGTTGCAACTTCTCCAAGTCCTCCTTGTCCAACCCCTTGCTCGAAAGATCCACGATCAGAATAAAAATGCTTTGTTGATTATTTCTCCTCCTTGTTTACCATGAGAATGCCTCCATTTATAGGCTTTGAGAGGCTCAACCACTTTGGTTATATTTGGAATTAGTTGAGGATATGACTCCATTAGTTGTGACATCTCTCTTAGATGCAGCCTGAGGATTAGATTCGAGTCAAACCAACTCGATCCATCCATAGATATCCTTAAAGAAAAAGGGGATTTATCCCAAGATTTTCTCAACCAATTTGATGCTCCCTTACAATGGAAAAACATAACTCTTCAACACTCTTTGCTAGATAGACAAAGAGCATCAGTGCTCCGTCCATATGAGCGGGGAAGTGTTGATCTTCCAAAATTTGCCAAGATGACCATTTCTCATAGAAAAACACTTTGTTCCGATTGCCAAATGATGTGGCTTCTTCTTATAACATGCTTTAGGGCTTGTATCAAGTGTTTCCAAGGTGTCATTCGCAATGCAACACTTGCGACAAAAGTGCGACACTTATGACAATGAGGATGTAACATTATCGAAGTGAGAAAATTGTACGTGTAACATATGGTTGTTCCTTTATATGGACTTTGACAAAGTGGTGATGTATTTATGATCAAGGTGCGAGATGAAAGTGTCAGGATGGACCAGAGATAGACCTTTCTAATCAAGAGGTTATTTGATTCATAGTGGAGCATTTGTTGCATACCTTAATGAAGTGTTGGAATATGTAATTCCTACTTATCTTAGGTGTGATCACATTTTTGGTTATTACTATTATTGGTCATAATTAGTTAGAGTTGGTCTCTACATATAGAGTTTGTTTCCTAGGTTGTATTAGGTGGTTAGATCTACTTGGATTTGAGATATTCTCTCCAACCAGATACTTCCAAGAATGATGTGAGGTTGAGATATTTGCTCAACTGGATAGATTGCATGATCAAGGTAGTTTTTCTATCTTGAAACAAAACTTGTTGTATTTATATGTGTACAATTACATTGATTGTATAGAGCACTCAACATATTGTTTGATATGTGTAAATAATATATTAAATTATGCATCAATATATTAAATTATACATTTGTGATGATTAATTAGTGCTAAAATTGGTTTTATAGTTGCAGTTTCATAGTGTTGATAGAGGACTTCTAAAGTCATAAATATTTCAGAAGAAAATAAGGGAAGAATGAATTGTGTATATATGAGCATGTTCAATGTTCTAATCATTTCATTAGTCAAGAAGCTCAGATAATGATAGAGTTACTCTCCTCCTCACTGGTGCTGACTCTGATGATGAAGCCTTAAACTAGTGACAAAGATTGTCCTAAAAACTCATACTCCCTGAGTTTTTTTTCTTAAATAAGCGAATATGCTATTTAAGTTCTCTATTAGTTTTTTATTCTTGATTTCCTTCTTCATCTCATTGATGAACCACATGTGAAAATGGAACCATCTAGAAATTTTAATAGACAATTTATCTCTAAAGTATCAGTCAGTCAAGCAAATGGAATCAGACTCACCACTCTTCAATACAACCATGGCCCATAATAAAAGAAATAAAAGAAATAATTCAAATTAACAATTGTATCAAAGTTAGCCTAATTGGTTAGCTTTAGTGGTTGAGTATTATAATTACAAATAGGGGGTTGCAACCCTCTAAATAAAATGTGCCTCAAATAAATATTCAAAAAATAAAAATAATAAAATAATAAAATTGTCTCGACATAAAACAATATGTTCAAAAAATAAAAAATAAAAATAAAAAAAATAAAAAAAAAATATCACAAAGTAAAAGAGGATGACATTAATAAGTTCACATAATATTACTTCATATACTCATGATCTATAGGATCACATTATCACATTATCACATTACCAATGTGAATTGGTGAATTAGACATAACCCAAGATCACATTATCACATTGATGATGTGAATTGGTAAATTAAACACACAAATCTTTTCATACATCAAAAGTATGAAATTGTTGCAGATAAATGATTAACAAATTCATACATCAAAAGTATGAAAATGATTAACAAATTCAAACACAAAAGTATGAAATGGATATAGATTCAAAGCCATTAAGTAACAAAATCAATGAGAAAAACTATCATTGAGCTCACATCTATAAAAACCCATCCTCCCTTCAAGTTTTTTCTCTTAAATAAGTCAATATGATAAAATCAATGGGAAAAACTATCGTTGAACTCACATCTATAAAAACCCATCCTCCCTTGAAGTTGAAGTTTTTTCTCTTAAATAAGTGAATATGCTATATAGGTTTTATTTGGTAGCAGTTTATAAGATATAAAACAAAAAAGGTTTAAAGATTATAAAACAAAGTACTTGAATAGTATACCATAAACATAATTTTATTTGCCACCTCTGTATTTTAAAACTGGATGGATGAGAAAGGTAAGGATGCTCTAATATGAACATCTGAACCTAATAATGGTTCAATATTAAAACCTCGCTGATCTCAACAAACTCTACTATCGAAAAATCAAATCACCAGGGCTAGAATTTCACTCTCTGATAGTTAGACCGACGAAATAACGTAACTCTTACAATTGATATATATCTAGCCGGATAATAGAATCCCAACATAATAAATTAGAATTTCTAACACAGAAGAGCATTCATCCGTGACAAGATAAACATTCAAAGGCAGCAACCTTTCCCCAAATAACATTTTTGAAAAAGGCCTCCTGAACAGTAACATTATAACAGACCACTGGAGAGTTTTTGGCTAGAATAGTATATAGGATGATAAAACTAAAGAAACTAGCACTTCTCCTGCATTGAGGGCAACTGACCTCTGTCATTTTCCTCTGCACTTCAATATCGATCGGTCCATTTTGTTCACTGATACACAATCAGCCTCAAAACAAAAATGTCATTTACGTTCTACTTTTCAACATATCAACCAATTGATATTTTCCTTCCTCTCCTTGTTTTTCAAATCGCACAGGCAATTTGTTAGGCTGGGCACGATGCCTCGCATTTCCAGGTATTTATAAAAGAAATTCTGTAAACTCTCATTCAAATCGCTACAACCCAACAAACAAAAGGTCCCATCAATAAACCCAACTTTCATATATTTAAGCCAACCCTCAAAAGCCTAAAGTTCCAAATAAAGCCCTAAAACCCGAGAAGCCTGAAAATTCAAACCCCTCAAACCCTATAAAGCCCATAAAACTTGAAAATCCAAACCCCCAAAACCCGAAGAAATCCGATACCCGAACACTAAAAACCCTTCAAACCCTGAGAAGACTAAAACGGCGAAAAAAAAAGAGGTAAGGCATGATGATACTCACTCGAAGTCAGGTCCCTCGTACGGAATTCGATCTCCTTCATCTGATGTTTTTTTCTGTGGGTGTTTGAAGGCAATGGCATCGATTATAACCTCGTCGTAATACCCAGTGCAAATAAATTCGAGGAAAGGACCTTCTCCTTTAGAAATAGTGACTGTTAAATTGACATAAAGATCACTGCCCGTGTCCTCAGGGTCAACTTCAACTTTTATATCCTCGTTACTATATTTCTTCCGCAAAATAACCGCCTGCTTGTCCAGTATGTCTTCGATCTTCCAGGGTATGGCGCCCCGGGGTTTAGCATCCTGCAAACACATTTAATACAAAGGAACCATGACTATAAGCAACTCTTCAGAGTGAGATCAAAAGCTCTTAGAGGTTTTTCTTTTACTTTACCTCGGTGGTAGGGTCCGATACAAGCGCACACTGAATCTCATCTTCGAGCAGTTTCGCTAGGTTTTCGTTGGATTTCGTATAGCCAACTGAAGTAGCCGCGCGGTTGGAAACCCATGGTGTTCCCTTTATTATTTCTTTCGTGCAACGGTTTTTAAACGCGGACCCGCGGGCTAAATGGATGCAACGGTTTTGAAACGCAGACCCCAGGGATGAATGTATGAACCAATGATGCTTTAAGGCTCTGAAAGCCTCTGGTGCTACAGAAGGGACTGCCCTGCGGACCGCATAGAACATAGACATGGCTCACACAAATTCCCCGTGAGCACCCTGGGTAGGGTTTAAGCATTTGGAGCTCTTTATCGCCCCGCTCTGAAAATTTCCGTTAGCATTGTAATTTTATATATTATATTAAGGCTTTGATCATGCCAAAAAAATATTTATGTCTTTCATCAAAGAATAAAATAGAGTTGTTGATTAAAATAATATTTTTTAAAATATTAATGTCTTTGGAAAAAGAAAAAAACAGAGTTGTTGATTATAATAATATTTTTTATATCTATTATTGAAGAGAGCAGAACCAAATGAATACAGAAGAATAACACAGACAAATTCTTTATTACTCAATGATCAAAACAGATACATCTGCCTCATATTTATAGAGGCCATGGAAGACTCTAGAGTGTCCAGAGGGTACTCGGAGTGCCGGTGGATTGTCACGAGCTCTCTCGAAGTTGGTGGAAGCTTCGGTTGGTAGAAATTAACTTTTTTCAACACTCCCCTTTAATTTCTACCACTAATTATATCAATATTTTCAATGTCCAATGCTTCTCTCAAATACTCAAATTGGTTTTGTGTGCATAGCCTTTGCAAGTTGTTCTTTTGATCTGCAATGTCTCCTCCTTAACGAATACATGTCTTGGTTAGGTCTTTATTTGAGTCATGTCATCATCTTCAATTTCTATCTTCATATGGTTGGGCTTCTTTCAATGTGCTACTTTATCACACAACACGTGCTCACTTGAGTTTCATCATTTTTACTTCTTCTTTTGTACCTACATAACATTAATTAATCCTCGAACTTTTGCGTCTTCCTTTTGCACCTCCAAACAACTTGGTCATTGATGTCTATATAAAAAAAGATCCATCTACCGAGATACATGGGTACCATCCGTTGTACTCGCCAGTTCTCTAGGTATCCTTTTCACATACATGGTTCATCAATATATTAGATAACATGGTCCCAACAAACTCACACTCTGAGATTACTTAATCTCACATTCCTCCCCTTAATCGAAGATCTAACTTCTCCGATTACCATCAAACTTAGATATGAGTACACCTGCCACCCTCGTACCTACCTAGTGGTTAATTCCACAGCTTGATGCCACATCCACTCTTTATGCCTAAGAGGGATACACGCTACATGATCACTCTAATCCATGTAGGCCTGTCTTAACAGGGCTTACTAAACACCTGGGGAATATAGCTTGCCTTGCCTATGGCTAAGCTTTACAACTTTGGACCAAAACCTCTAGGGTGTTGGGTACTACCGATCATGCACCCCTTACATCATATATGCATCATTTCATCTCAGGTACAAAAATTCCACATTCTTTATTAAATGCCCAACAAATTACAAGCTCATTACATATGCCCATTAAGTATTACATAACTTCATTTGGAGTCTTCTTTGTTCTTTACCTCTTCCAACGAGAGTCTACCATCCATTTTTTTATTTTTATTTTTTTTCGGTCTTCTATCACCCTTTGTTTTCTGCTGTCTTTTACGTTTTACGTTGCTTCTTGCATCTTGTTTTTCTTGTCAATATACTTTATGGATATGTTTCTTGTTGGAGTTGATCAAGATCCAACAAGACAACCTATGACAATGGATTGGCAAACTTAATTGACGCACCACTTGCCATGATTTTACATCACTTAACATTTGATTTGGACTCATCTTTTGACTAGTTTAACGAACAGACTCTCACTTAGCACTCATTTTGACTCTTCTTGAGATTAATGACTTTACATTTCAAGACTCATTTTCACAAAAATTTTAGACTCATAGATTGAGTCTCTTGACCTTCTCTCATTTGAACTTGACTCTCACCTTAACTCAATTTCAAAGACTAAACCCCATGTCATGTCATCATCTTCAATTTCTATCTTCATATGGTTGGGCTTCCTTCAATGTGCTACTTTATTACACAACACGTGCTCACTTGAGTTTCATCATTTTTGCTTCTTCTTTTGTACCTGCATAACATTAATTAATCCTCAAACTTTTGCATCTTCCTTTTGCACCTACAAACAACTTGGTCATTGATGTTCATATAAAAATAGATCCATCTACCGAGATACATGGGTACCATCCGATGTACTCGCCAGTTCTCTAGGTATCATTTTCACATACATGGTTCATCAATATATTAGATAACATGGTCCCAACAAACTCACACTCTGAGATTACTTAATCTCACATTCCTCCCCTTAATCGAAGATCTAACTTCTTCGATCACCATCAAACTTAGATACGAGTACACCTTCCACCCTCGTACCTACCTAGTGGTTAATTCCACATCTTGATGCCACATCCACTATTTATGCCTAAGAGGGATACCCGCTACATGATCACTGTAATCCATGTAGGCCTATCTTAACATGGCTTACTAAACACCTCGGGAATATAGCTTGCCTTGCCTATGGCTAAGCTTTACAACTTTGAACCAAAACCTCTAGGGTGTCGGGCATTACCGATCATGCACCCCTTACATCATATATGCATCAATTATGTTAGAATTAAATTAAGTATGATAAATTCTTAACCATGAATGAAATTTATATTCCGAAAGTTTAGATTTATAAATGGAAGCTTTATCATAATTGTTATCCCCTCTAACTAGAATCGAGAATGATGCTTTGGAAGTTGATGCCTAGTAAATTAATGCAATTAGTGAGGACGATCTCAAAATTTTAGTTTGCATTCTCAATGGCTTCTTTTGTATTAAGTTTATTGAATTGATGATCACCTAATGATTATCGGAATGCATAAAACACTGGTGGGAGTGCTTGTGCTTCTTCAAATATCGCATGGGCATTGTGGACGACACTTGTGTAGCTAGATTAAAAGTAGCGATGTTGAGAGTGGATGATTTTGAGACTAGTGATGGATATGTATCACTTGCTATGGTATTTATCAATGTTGCAAACGTGCCCTGTTATGTAATTATGGAAGTTTTTGTCTTAACTAATTAATGGATTCTCATTTATATATAAGAGAATGTTGAGTCGATACAGTGTTCCTTGGAGGTACAAATCTCATTCGACTATATATAAATGGGATAATGTGTATGCAATTATGGAAATTTTTTTCTTAACCAACTAATGGATTCCCATTTATATATAAGAGAATGTTGAGTCGATACAGTGTTCCTTGGAGGTACAAATCTCACTCGACTATATATAAATGGGATAATGTGTATGCAATTATGGAAAAAAATTTCTTAACCAACTAATGGATTCCCATTTATATATAAGAGAATGTTGAGTCGATACAATGTTCCTTGGAGGTACAAATCTCACTGGACTATCCCATCATCATCTTGGGAGCATGAGCCACTCTACTTTTCTTGGCTAAGGCTGGTTATGGTTCCTTGGAATGAATAGTTCCATTAAATAGCCCACCTTTCAATATAATGGAAACCACAACACTTATCTTAGAGTCAAGGTAATCTATTCTCTAGAATAATTCATTAACTCTACTTAGAAAACATACTCGAGGTCCACCTAACTATTCTTGAGTGCCAAAAAATGTAGCCATCACATCCAAAATATGGTAGTATAGATCCATTGTCTTCTCATATTATGCCCTCCTTGTCTGCCTGGTGTTGGGGTCAGGAAGGAGCAAATCGATTTCCCTGCCAACCTGGTTATGTGGGATGCATTGTTGTTTTTTGACTATCCTTGCCTCAACCATGGTAACTTCTCTTTAAATTGCCACTGATTTGCAGGTCTTATATGTGCTTGAAAACATCTCTTTATTTGAGGATCAATACAAAGGGATTTGAACCCTTTTCCAGATCCTAGGGCTAGTTGAAATTCCATTTTATCAAGGATTGGATAGAATTCTAATTGTTGATTCATTATTAGATATATTATTAAATGTGGGGAGGGAGGCCCTTAGAGGCCTCTATAGCATTTGTTAGTTGAAAGTGAGTGCATAAAAGAGCTATCATCATTGGTACTTATCGAGAGCTAGTAGAAATCATGCAAGAGAAACACCTAAGACAAGGGCATCAATGACAATGTAATCATATCCAATAGCTAAGGAAGTTCAGAGAAATATTGGAGCATAACAACATTGATATCTTCTAGCTTAAGTGCCTATTCCTATTCCATAGGTTTTCAAATTCTCGAAGGTAATATTTAGAACTCCAATATTGTCATTGATTTCTTCAAATACATCTAGATAACTTTTAATAGTCAAAACTAGGGGCTAGAATTAAGCTTTGGATTGCACATTGAGTGAAGCTCTAGACAACGCAACAACTCTTAATTTTGGGGATTTTGAAATATCAAGCATACTTCTTTCCATGTGAAAGGAAAATCATTCCTGATGCAATGCAAGATGAAATGAATCTTCTCTCTATGAAAAATAATTACCTACTTCTTCTTTTTTCACATAGCTCAAGAAATAAAGAGACACGAACTATGGAAAATAAAAAGAAGAGAAGTCTCACTAAGATACATAAGGGTTATTCCTCGGATGGGGTGCTTGGTATGATTGATGAGGAGGTGTCATGTGAGCCGAACAAAAGGTTCACATGCCTGCACGAACCCACCTCCTGAGTCCTTACCTTATAACTTTGGCTCAGAACCGCAAGTCAGACAACATGTACTTCCCACTTCCTTCGACAATGAGGCATCCTTGACGGGGGTTGATGGTTATGGGGGAGGTTCAGATGTCGTCAAGGACACATTCCCCACCCCAACAAATGACGCACCCTCATTCTAATCTAATTGTGGCAGTTATGACAGGAAACTTGCTCTATATTAGGCTTGCATTGAAGAGTTCTTAGTTTGGTTCTTTGGGTATTCATTTAGAGATGCGATATTGTTATCGATTGCTCAACGGTTGGTTTGTGGGTGTCATTTGGGTTCACACCATGCCTTTGTGTTGCATCAAGAGTGGGAAGGGGCAGACCCACTCCACCAAAGCCACCTCGAAGGCCGAAGCCATTGTTGATACATATGCTATTGTCATAGACCCTCAATCACATTCTTTCATGCATACCATTGAGGAAGATGTAAAGGTCATTAGGGCCTATTGTGAGGACCAAGAGATTGACAAGAAAGTCGCCCATTTTGTGCATGATCTAGATTCAAGTGTTGCAAGGGACACATAATTTTTTAGAATCACAGAGTTATATTGACATACAAATGTTTTGTGGCTCAAGTAATGTTGGCCAAAGAATCAAAATTTCAAAAAACCAAGATCAAGATGGAAGCTCTAGAAATACAAAATAAACTCTTTCTTACCATTGTTTCCTAGTTGGTGAAGAAGCAAGGTGGTAATTTTTAGATGTTTTGGGACTACCTTGCCTCTACTTCTCTAACACCCCCTCCAATGTCTCTTGGTGATAGCTTCTTACTGATTGGTCCTCCTACATCACTAGTTTGAATATGATTACAACTTCTTCTATTTCTAGCTCTCAGCAATTTAATTGTTTTCCATAATACTAGACTAGATACTCAAACTCAGGTTAGCCAAAGGAAATTCTTCAATTAGTTTTTTATTATAATTTAATATATTGGCCTGGTTTCCCTCTTGGCAAGCTAACTAGTTCTATAGTTATTAATTTTGGGATTGTAGTTATTAATTTTGGGATTGCGACTTGTTAACGCCACCCTCTTAGGCCTTGTTATTAATAGAAAAAAAATTACCAACCAAAAAAAAGATATACAAGTGTTATTGTAAAGTCGATGTTGTTGCTAACACTAGAAATTTTGGCAATACTAAGAGCCTACCGTTTGCTGAGCTGGGAAGAAATAATAGCTCCTCATCCTGCTCACTGTTTCTACCAAATTCTAAAACCCTTAGTTGTTTTAAAAGCAACACAGTTTGAGAAGGTCGATCTGGAAATAGATGTTAATCTCTTACCAATGCTTATGTATATTTTTTCATCTCACGTAGCTATAAACGTGACAAGCGTGTGCGTTCCTCTATCATCTAATCATCATTGCAGGTATAAGGAATCTTGCTTGGTCATTGAAAAAAATTGTTTTTCACACCATCGATTTGATTTGACTAGACTTGTTTTTTTGGTGTTAAGTGAATATCAGATTGGTAGACTAGGTTGAGGAGACTCAAACTTTATTTCTTTCTCACATAATTTTGTCATCTTCAATTTGATTTATGAGACTTTCTTAATATTCAATTTAGTTAGAGATCTAAAAAGTTGTAAACCTGTAATCTTATATGGCTTTTACACGATGCTTAAAGTATTAAAGATTTTAATTACACTATAATCACACATTACCTTGTATCGATATGTATGCGTAATTTATTATTCTATATTAATTATTTTAGTTCTTTCATTTTTTAAAATTTTATGTCAATAACTCTTGAGGACGATGTTAACAACGAGAAGTGAAAATTAATATTATAACATGTAATCATTAAAAAACTTTCCCAATTTGAAGAAGAATGTCGTCAACTCCGAAATAAGAACCCAAATCTATGAGCCAAATAAATTGATTGAAATATTTAAAGAAAAAAAAATCCGATACGCAATATATCACTTTGGAGAAATGGCAAACCATAAATATATCAAAGGCTTTAAAGGAAATTAAACTTTTGATTTTAACTTTATATCAGTAAACGAAACAAGATTGGAGAGCACATTACCTGCCGTAGCAAACGAAACAAGATTTCAGAGCAGTATTACCTGCGGTAGTTGGAAGATAGTTAACTAAACCCCGGGTTTTTCAACAGTCAGCAGAAGTAGCTGCATAATAGAAGCCGTTGCCAAGCCGAGGAGTGTGTTGAAACATTATAGAAATCGGCACAGAATGTCTCGTTCGGAGAAACCAGGTATGTGTTATTCCTAAGCTTCCAACCAGAAATTTTCAGCCGAGTAGAGAAGATAACTAATTCACTTCTGTCTTGTTGCCCTCCTTCCCCACAACTTACTGAAATCAATAACTGCAGTAAAAAAATTGTAAGGAAAATCTGTGGCTTAGTGTTCAAAGTCATAGATCTGTTTTGGTGTAAAGAGTTGGCTCATTTTGGCTTCTGTTGAAAGCACTTTTGATCAAATAAGTGTCAATTCTGATGTACCAAGCTCTTGGAGCTTGTTTTAAGCCATACAAGGCTTTCTTCAACCGATATACTTTGGTTGGGTGCTCTTGGACTTCAAATCCAGGTGGTTGATCGACATAAACTTCTTCTTCTAAGAAACCATTCAGGAATGCTGACTTGACATCCATCTGGTATACTTTCCATTTGTGTTGTGCTGCTATGGCCAATAAAGTCCTTACAGTGTCTAATATTGCTACTGGAGCAAAATTTTCACCATAATCAGTACCTGGTTGTTGTGAGAATCCTTTGGCAACAAGTCTTGCCTTGTGTTTTTCGATCTTCCCTTTTTCATTGAGTTTAGTTTTGTAAACCCACTTGACACCAATACTCTTCTTGT
>ML792313.1:107359-121906 GCA_009831015.1 Picea engelmannii | reverse complement strand
TTCAAAAAGGCCACAAATCTCAGCCTACTTATTTGAAATTGTCCCTAAACCTCATGATGGTTTGAAATTGTCCCTAGACCCCATGTGTGAGATTGCATATAATCCCCCTTTGAATTGAAATCTTTAATATTATCTTATATTTCCTCTAGGATTACATATAATCCCCCTTTGGGATTGAAATTGTTGATATGAATTTTTTTTGACATACACTAATTAAATTAAATGAATAGTTTTTAGAATAAAAATATATATTAACATATTGTATTTATAAAAAAGTTGTTATCAATTAGAAGAAATATTTTGAATTGTGTATTTTGTAGTTTCTTTCAAATTTTATATGTTTTGATTTAAATATTTATTGTTTTTTAATAAATAATTTTAATTTTACAAAAATTAGAAGAAATATCTTAAATTGTGTATTTTGTAGTTTCTTTCAAATTTTATATGTTTTGATTTAAATATTTATTGTTTTTTAATAAATAATTTTAATTTAAAAAAAAAAAATATTATAATGTTTGTATTTCTTAAAATTTCAACAATAAAATATTGTCATAGCTCTTTTGATATATAGTTGAAATTATTAATAAAAACAAAGGTATTTGTTTTTTAATTATTAAGAAACATATCATAGTACATTTATCATCAACATGTTTTATCAAATTTTTAAAAAAGTATTAGTTAAAATTAAAGATTTTGAGTTTAGGTATTAGGTTATATATATGTATAGTAAGAATTTATATGTTATTTTTCATGGAACAAAATTACAGTATCATTTGAGATATCAGGGAATTGTTTGTGATGAATTGCCCCTAAGAGAAATCAATTTAGCCAGTCTTTTGTCTTTGTAAGCAACTGAAAATTATATAGCATTTTTTAAATCTCCCTATAGGGAAACTGATTCAACTAGACCATTCATGCAGACTATAAGACCAAAAAAGATTATCTCTTGACAGAAAAAAAATAAATAAATAAATAAAATAAAATTGATTGTACTAGACTTCGACGACCTAAGAGGAATCCTACAAAAACATTAACAATTGACAAAGTAAAACATGCAAGCTAACACCTGTGTGCCTTCCCGCTCTCACAGTAGCCACCTGAATAGCTGGACAAAGAAATGCCCCTGAAGTAGTTGGGGGACTAGTGGCCGGTACAGGAGAGTGCAAGGATCGGAGCAGGGTCGCGAGCAGAGATTATTTTTTTTCTGCTCGTTTATCCAAGTTTTCTAGTTGAAAGTGCAGGTCGTCCACGTCCTTTCTGATCGCAAAGACCAGGTCTTGTAGTATCGACACTGAGTCACATAATCTTGAACAAGAAGCACAATTCAAACAAAGATGGGTCTGTCTTGGAGGCTCTTCCAATTGAGCAGGGAACTCCTCCAGTGAAGGAAAAGGGACAGAGGCTGGAAGCGAGGGGATAGAGGGTGATGGTGAGGGGGCATAGGGTGGTGGACTCACTGGGCGGACTAAGGTTGGTTGTGAAGATGAGGCCATATCCTCGATTGGGCTAGGAGCATAGCCCAAAGAATTACTGTGGAGGTCAAACCACTCCACACGACAAGCCCACAACGAAGACAGAGGTAGAAGACCACTATGACCTAGGGAGGACTGGGTAGAGGAAGGGGGTGAGGAGATAGGTGACAGAGCAAGGATAGGTGGGTGTCAGCTGACCATAACCACTTTCTTTTGGTACCATATAGGACCTTGTTTTGGCTTCCCACGAAGCTGAGGCATGGCCAGTAGTGAGTGAGGGTAAGGCTGAGTTGAGAGTAAGAAGACAGAGGTAAAAAATAGAGAGACCGACAGAGTGCATGGGCTACAAACAGGAAAGAAGGAAGAGTGTAAGGGATGTCGAGGAGTGTCACCTTAATAAGGAAACTGGAGATGAAGTTCACACGCATGCAAAGGTGATGGTCAACGTCCTTCCTCCATCGCTAGGAATAAAAAATAGAGATGGGAAAGCTAGAGTAGTTAGTTAGGATCTTGTAGCAATGAAGGAAGTTAGTACTCATCAGGGGGTAATAAAGGAAGGGGGACGCCATATTCTCCCATGGATGTGTGGATCCTTTTGACACCCCATCTGGGGGGGATTTTAGTGCTGAGAGCCCGAGCAATATAGTCCTATAGGATAGAATGATGATTGTGGGTGGGGGATGCACAAACAATATCTGGTCCATCTAGAGCCACCTAAATATTGGATAACTTTTCAACTATATGATTATCTCTTTGCCGAACATGTGAATGAATGAAGGCTAAGTGAGGCCTAATGAGAGATGCAATGACACTGAGTCCCATGGTAAGTCGCCATCAGGGGGAAATTTTGTCTGGGTCCGCCCCGTGGAGAATTTTTGCAAGTACGCTGAGAATTATTTATGAGTCCCCTTTGACGATCAACTTATGGTGACCATACTCTTGAGAAAGATGCAGTCCTTTCATGAGACCCCATAGCTCAACTACATTATTTGTGTTGTGTCCAATGTTTCTGGTGGTGATAAGAATGATGTTTCCTTAGTTGTTCCGAAGAACCACTCTGAAGCCAGCAGGGCCCGGATTACCTCTGGAGGCTCCATCCAAGTTTTTCTTTATAAAACCTGGAGTTGGAGGGGACCATTGTGAAGGGTTTCCTTTGGCCTAGGATCTCTGAAGTGTCCTAGAGGAATGAGGGTTGAAGTTGATGTTCCAATTGTCCAGGATACACTTTTCCTAGGGAGGACATGACAAGTCCTCTTCTTTCCAAGGTTGCAAGTGGATGGTTTCTATGATGTTTTCATGAATGCATTTCCAAACTATCTGCCAATCAAGATGAGATGAATGGAATATCTGCCTGTTGCTTTCCTTTTGATCTACCAAAGGATGAAACCCGGAAGTAGCTTCTAGATGTAGTTGAGGATAGGATAATGAAAATGCGAGTATCTCCATCCTTCTATGGTTTCCCTAAGTCCTTCTTGATTGTGATTCCTTATGCGCACGATTATGGCACATTGGTCCCAAATTTACGAACTGTAGGAGAAAAGGTTGAGTAGGTGATTTTTAGATTCAGATTTTCCCAGGAAGAGAGGGAAAATGGAGGGCCCGACAAATCCTCTTTTCATGATATTGTCCTAGGTGAGGATACCTTTATGTGCGACAAGCCAAAGGAACGTGCTAATTTTTGTCCAGTGCTTAGTCAACCATATTTTCTCCCAAACTCCCTCTTGTGGGATAAGGTGGAAGGTTTTATTTATGTTGTATGCTTCTTTAATGGTGAAGGTGCCCCTCGAGGAATGCCCCCATCTTAGGATGTCCTCTCCTTGTAGAATTTGAATTTTCCTAGAGATGGTTGGCTCATGCTAAGGCTAAAGATCCACATGCGCTGGAATGTGGAGTTTCATGTGGGTGGACTTCCAATGACTCCATGTATCCCTAGGGGGGTCCTCCTGCCAATAGTCTGCAACTGTGATTAGACCCGCCTGTTTGGTAGGGGAAAGAAAGTTTTCTTCCATAGAGTCATGTGCTAGAGAAGGCCATTGTTGCCAAGAGTCGCACTAAAAGGAATTTTTTCTTCCATTATACACTTCCCAGAAAGTATGATCTACAATCAGGAAGTGCATTTGCTTTGCAACATTCCAGATCAAAGAGCCCAGAGTGTTCTCATTCCATCTGATTAGTTGTTTTTATGCAATTTTTGGAGCATATTTATTTCTCCAAAGTTGGGCCTAGAGGTCTTTGGGGAGATTAAGCCACCTCCACCAAATTTTAACACTGATAACTTTATTGAGAATGGCTTGGGTCCTGTAAGCAAAGACCTCCTTTTAATTTTGGTTTTCAAATCTTGTCCCAGCTAATCAGAGCTATTTTTTTATCATTATTTTCCCCTTTCCAGAGAAAGTTCCTTTGTAAGGTTTTGATGGTAGTTAAAATGAATCTTGGAGTTGCCAGAGACGAGAAGGAATAGATGGGCAGGGATTGAAAGATAGACTTGAGAAGGATGAGGTGACTGGGAAGGTTGAGCGGATGAAAAGTACAAGAGGAAAGGAGCCCCTCCCAAGAGATTTTTTTATAAGGGGAATTCCAATGTATTTGGATGGAAGGGAGCTAATCGTGAAGCCCAAGATATTGGTAATGTGAATTTGGATAGGGATCAGAGTGTTAAAGAAGAAGATTTGGGATTTTTCTTGGTTAATCTCCATTCCTGAGGATTCATAGAAAGTTTGAATAATGCAAAGGATACGAAGTGATTCTCAGACAGTAGGGGAGCCCAGAATTAAGGTGCCATCAACAAAATGGCTATGGGAAACTAGGGGATCAATGCCATGAAGGGGGAGCCCAGCTAGGCATCTGTCAGCTATGGGCACTTTAATGAAACGACTTATCCCTTCTTCCATGATGATGAAAAGGAAGGGGGACAAGGGATCCCCTTGTTGTATTCTGTGAGAGGGTGAGAAGAGGCAGGAGGGAACACCAATGATCAGTATTGAGAAGAAAGTGAAAGAAGTGAGGTTTATAATTCAGTCTACCCAATCAAGAGCAAAGCCAAAAGCAAGAAGAATGGATTTCATGTAAGCTCAAATTAATTTATCAAAATCTTTAAATATATCTAACTTTAATAACATACCTAGAGTGATCGTACTTTGGAGGGAGTGGATGACTTCATGGGAAAGGATGACACTGTCGATAATTTTCCTACCTTCAACATATCTTGACTATTCGGGAGAAATGATGAAGGGAAGGAGGGGCTTGAGGCACTGGGCAATCACCTTTGTTAACAACTTATAGGTTACATTACAGAGAGAAATTGGTCTAAACTGCTTAGGATGAGTGACTCATTCGTCTTTAGGTATGAGGGTGAGGAAAGTGGCATTAAGCATGGGGAGAACCTAACCAGATATTCGAGAGTCCTCAATGATTTCCCATACTTACTCCTGTATCATGGGCCAACATAAGTGAAAGAATTTTGTCGTGAAGTCATCTGGACTTAGAGCTTTACCTTCGGAAGTGTCTTGCAGTGATAGGTCTACTTCTTCAATCGTGATTGGTCTTAACAAGGCTTCATTATTCTCCTGAGTTATGATGTCTAGAATTTTCTGAGTGATCTTTTCTATGGTGGGAGATATGTCACTAAGGGTTTCAGACAATATGTCTTGGTAATATGAGACCGATTCTCGCTCGAGATCTTAATGTTTTTGGAGCATTTTTCCTTGCTCCTTGACAAAATGAGTGATGTGATTGATGTGTCTCTATTGGATCGTTCATTGGTGGAAGAACTTGGTATTTCGTTCTCCCTCTTGAAGACAATGTATTTGGGAATTTTTCCTCCACATAAATTCCTCTTGAGACCGCCTTTCCTCCAACCGTATTTTAACTAGATTTTCATGCTCTTTGAGTTCCTCCGTGAGGCCCTGATTCCTTATTTAGATATGGAGGAGATTCATTTGATCATTCAGATTCCTTTGGGCTTAAAAAATGTTCCCGAAGTTCTGTTTGTTCCAAAGCTTTAGGCATTGCTTAAAAAATTTTAATCTTTGCTGAAATCAGAACATTTTGGAACCTTGTGGGATGGTTGCTTCCCTCCACCAAGTTGGGGCCATGGATTGGGACTCTGGATGAGTGAGCCATAATCGCTCAAGTATGAAGGGATTGTGCCATGAAGAGCCAAAGATGTCCAATGAGAGATGGATATGCCAATGATCAGAGCCATAGGTGTCCAGGATGATAGCTTCCAATGAGAGGCCATACATCAAGATGGATTCTGATACAAGGAAGCGATCTAGATGACAATCCACCTATTAGGACCCCGAGCACTAGTTCGACCAGGTAAAGAGGCCATTTTGGGTTTCCAGATCTATGAGACAGAGCTTATTGATTAATGATTGAAAGTGCCCTCTTTCCACCTCGAGTCTATGAATCCCCCCTCTATTCTCTTCTAGGTTGCAGATCATGTTGAAGTCACAGCCCAATATCCATATACAATCATTAGTGAGGGTAGCCAACCAATCCATATTTTGTGTTGTCGCAAGAGTTGACTCTAGGCTGTAATAGAGCCAAGCCTTAGCACATTTTAAAAAGGAAAAATTTATTTATTGTTCAGAACTTGACTTGGGTTGCAGCAAGCCAACCCCTGAAAATTTATTTTGAGTGCACTTCTGACCTCATACACTCAAAGATAGTTCTCTCAACAGCCAAGGGCTCTTTACTCAGGAATATTCAATGATTACAGTAAGAAGACCAGATTTCTTATTAAAAAAGATGTTTAATCAGGTTGGGGGTTGATCCAGGAAAACAGTGCATTGGGCATGGAGTCAAGTAAAAACCACAGAAAGGAGATCATAACAGAGATCACATTACTTGCAGAAAATGAGGCAAAGTAAGTCTTTCTTTCAACCATAAATAATCATAATTTAATAGTAGAGAAAGAAAAGAAAGGGCCATCACAGTGAAAGAATCTATCAGGGATGAATTTCCACTATGACTTTGGAAGAAAAAACTGAAGGCTGATGGCTAAAGACAGAGCACTTATCTGGAGTGAATTCGGACCAGTCACCATTGAAAACAAAACTCTTATTAACTGAGTGAAAGGAGCATATAAAATGAATTCCAGACAGATTTTAACTCAATCAATAAAAGAACAGATGGATTGAATGACAAAAAGGAAAACATAGCGAAAGAAATGACCGTAATGAATCTCATGATATTAAGAAACTTGTCACTGTGTATAATTCCATTCCTGGTTCTCCAAATAACTCTGCATTCCAAAAGGAGCTCTCTACCCTAGAGCTTTCTCCCGGCTTCCCCCCACTTTACAATGAATCTATCTCTATATAAATTCCCTCTCTCAAGGAGTTTGAAACCGCCTCATATCATAACTGACAGTTAACTAACTTCAATTGTCTTTAACTAACTATAACAGTAATCTAAACTAAATTAAAAGTACAACATACATCCTAATTTCTAGAAAAATGTTTATAGCCGTAAGTGTATTAGATCCTCCTCCTTTCGTTTCAGTGTCTTCTTGAGTTGCTTTAGCAGTTGCTGAATACAGGGTTTCCAACTCGTACAATATCAACCCCATATCAGCAAGTCTTTCCACCATGTTATCTATAGTAGCGTTTGAAGGTGTTGTCACCAGTGTCCTTTCACCTTTTCTGGAAGCTATACAAATCAGTTCAGTAAGAACACTCATCTTTCCTGTACCTGGGGGACCTTGGATGACCAAGACTGGTCATTGTCTATTTAATCCGAAGGAAATGGCTCTTTTCTGAGAATCGTCGAAGAAATCTTTTAGTTGGATTTCACCCAAATCCTCTTCTGCATCATTTTGCAAATTATTTTCTGCAGGTCAATAGATATCTTGACCTACTTCAAAAAGAGTAGCTACAACAGCTGTTGCAGGATTCTTCTTTTTCAAACCTTCCTTCTGAAGAAGCATTAGAGCCTCACAATTACGCTCATAAGTAATTGCATCTGCCAAGCCATGAATTCGATCAATTCTCAAAGACTTACAAGAGAGCTTAGAAAATGTGGGATCTCCGTAATGAGACTCCGATGCTACAGTAATTCTACCCTCATCTTCACAAAGAGAGTGCACAAAACCTTGTGTACATGATGTTGCGCCAACACCCCGGCTGTCAGATATCCGAACACAAACCATATCGCCAAGAGAGATAGTAGTTGGTGGTAATCGGTGGCCTCCTTCCGCGCTAAAAGAGACCAAATGCATCCCACCCAATCCTGTTGAGGAGTTAACTGCATGCAGATTGCAAATAGTATCGCATTGTTCTTGCTGAGGTTGTCCATGATTAACCAAATACTCTATTGATCTTGGAAAAACAGAACTTGTATCTGGCATAGGAGCAGCATCCAGCTCCTCTTGAGTGGCTTCTAATTCTGCATCCCGTTCAATGCAAAGAAGTTCTGACATGTGTGTGACAAAATCATCAATTCATTTCTGAATTTCTGTTGTCGTTTTTGGAGGCAGCCCCAAGTCATCCTGAAACTGTTTTGGCTGGAAATATTTCTGCACAAGAGATCGATGTTGAACCTTGGATATGTTTTCATCCAACAACATTAAATCCACACTGATCCTGTGGGCGAAAATAACCTTGCGAATCGGAAGATCTCCAATGAATACACTCTGGATGGTGGGGTTCCTTATCGGCGAAATAATGGAACCTTGAATCAGCTTTGGGACTTTCGGAGAACAAGGCGTAGTATGAAGAACAATAAGCAAAACCCTGAAATCGTGTGATTGGTGGTCTTCATGCATGCGGCACGTGTTGGTGTTATGAATTTGTCGTTTCTTCAGTTCTTTTCTTCAATCGCTGTAGAGTTATTTTAGTTTTAATTGNTCATGACAGGGTTTAAACCAATCACATCACTAATGACCAAACTCGTCCGTTGCATAGACACTAGAGATGTTGTGTTTCTTTGATGTGCCTATCACTGAGATTCTGGCGTAACATATTATGACCATTTTGTTGTTCCTTAGAGTGTCTCTCGACGTCATCATCCATTTCCAGCTGCTTCAACACACGACGTGCCAGCAGGAGACCGGTGCAGTATGCTGCAGCATAGTTTGTAAGCCCTACTTAGAGTCCATATCGAGGCAACTCCCGAGAACAAGCAGCCGCCATAACAAAATCTACCGCAAGAGTTGCATATATGATTTGTGCCACCACATCCTTGTTCCTGAATATCCAGCAAAGCTCTGAATGGCCTCCTGGCATCATTTGGTTCAACATTGTAGTCCTCTCCACCATCCTCCTCATACATAGTCGCGGTCATAATATATTTTACTGAGAAGCGTGCAAATTTCTTTTACATATTACATATTACGCGTGAAGTGACATCTACAACAATTTCTTTTTTTTTTTAAATGGAAATCCTAAACGCAAAGGAAGGACTGTCCGTCTGCTCCTTCCATAGATTTCGATGAACGCGAGTGTATCATCTTCAGATATGAATGCGACTGCGTTTCACCGATTGCTCTCATGGATGCAAACAAATGAAACTGTTACTCATATTGAACCCCCGATGGTTTTCTATAGCTGCATTTCTTCCGACTTGGAGCACCAAGCAAATCATCTTGTTCGGGGATATCGGGTGTTGCCACGGTCAAAGCCCTAACATTATGTGTATGCACCCGGTTGCTGGCTATTAGAACCAGCAGAAAATACACCCTGATGGCTGGTGTGGAAGCCAGAGCAAAAAGATTCACCTTGTGATATGTAAGCGCTTGTAATAAAGTTCCTTGGTGAGCATCCCAAAATTGAGTACTTCCAGTACTATCTCCACTGACAAGAGTTCCATCTCGTAGGACAAGAAGAGACCAGATACAGAGGTTTGGTCCACTCCCTGAACCTCCAAGACTAGCTGTTATCCTGTATACCTCGTGCAATGTAGTGATATCCCAACACCTGATGCAACCATCGGAACCTCCTGCAAATATTTTCTTTGCATCCAAACTTCAAACAACACTCAAAAATTTTCCTTTAACTCCTGGAAAGGACCTGTAATATCGCATGCCTTCCTCTGAGTCATGAAAAACATAGATGCTAATAGCACCAATATCACAACCAATTGCCACTCGTTGCACCGCAAGTTCTTCTTCACTATTAGATTCACTAGCAGTGCTGTTTATTCCATAAGTTTTCTGTGTTATTATTGATATTCTTCGCTTCCGATTGATGAGAGCATAGATTTTTAGATTCTTCTCAAAAAGGTCCTACAAGTCCTTCAGCCAATCTGATGTGAGTTATATATATAATATGGAATGAGACCTCTAGTTAATTTATAAGCTTGATGCGATTCTCAGACACATTGGGATGAAGACACTAAGGAGAGAAAAATTCCAACTCTGTTACAACATTTTGAATTAAATTTAGCTTCTCCCCCTGAGTGGTTGGGCCATAAATGTTTGTAAGGAATCCTGGCTTATTGGAGCCAATGAGTCGGTATTTCTCTAAGATTGTCCATCTAATAGTGAATAAATTCTCCAACAACACAGAGCTAGGGTTCCATAGAATGGCCAAACCACGAGTCGTGCCTATGGAATCGATGGTCATCCTTTTCCCTTATTTCCAGCATCGGGATAGGATTTGATTCATCTCCCCCCTACACATTTTGTTTATTGAAGTAAAATAATGTTGGGTTGTTCTACTCTAATACGATCTCGTAGAAGCCTTTTCTTGCTACGACCGTTGAGACCAATTATATTCCAAGAGATGAGCTTCATGATGAGGATGGGAAGGGGAGAGGGGTGAATTTGTCAGAGATAATATGTATCTAACCTAAGTTTACCATGAAATTTTTTATTTCCTATATGAGATGTTGGGTAGATCTTCTTCATATTTTATTTTCATACTTAAGATGCTTGCATTGCTCTCTTTTTTGGATGCGCTGGATGGCCAATCCAGAACTAGATTTGGCCATAGAACCCGCTAAGGAGTTGAGAAATACCTTATGAACTTTGCTTAACTCATCCAGAGGGATGGTGTACAGCTCATGCTTATGATAAGCTTGTTCTAAATGTTCCAAGTATATTCCAGCGAGATCGTGTTCATCTAGGTCCATTTCGATATTCCCTTCTTCGAGATCGAATGCTTCACCATCCTTCGCTTGGGAAGAAGAAGAGTGACGAATCTGCTCCAAGACGGGGGAACTTTTTGGTTTATCATTTGTGTTGTTGTGGGTTTTATTTTATTGAGGAGGTATCTGCGACTTTTCCATGTCTTCTAGAATTTTTTGAAGGACATCAAAGGAGTTGTTGGAAGGTGGTTCCTTATTTACAGTTTGCATTGTTTTCCTGGCAGTTTGGCATCGCCTGCCAGCCACATGGGTGAATTTGTCTCTTGATTTACTTGCTTTAGGGTTATTGGCCTTGCTAGTGATGTTCATAGGACAATATATAAAAATATGCCCATGTTCGTGGCATTTTCTACATCGAAAAAGGTATGTGCTCATAGTCAATAGTTTTAGACCAATCCTCATCATGATATTCAAGGGCTATGGAGCCTGGGAGAGGCTTTGATATATTGAGACAGACATAGATGTGAGCATAAGAGGTATACCTTCTCTACTTGGTTGCCTCTGAGGATTTGACATAAACCCTAATGGTGTTTCCTATGCCCACCAAGATCTCTTGTAACCAAAATTCTTGTGGTAGGGAATATAGACGAATCAATATTGCTACATGCACAAAGTATTCTTTTTCTGAGATGAACTTCTCCATCTAGAAGCACAAAAAGAGGCTAAATGAGTTGAAAAAATATGGTCCCCCATCGAATATGCGGTTTCGATCTTGTAGGTTGTGGAATATGATGGTGAAGAAGCCTTTAGAGCCTAGTTGTAGGTCATAGTGTCCTTTGGGTTTCCACCAATGGTGTATCCATTTGACGATCTCATGTTCGGAGGGCCATATGCCTAGGAATTTTTCCACCAACGCATAATCCCTCATGTATTGCTTCTTTTCTTCGATTCTGGGCATGTTGGTCACATATTTCGGTGCTAACGATGCATGAGGTATGCATTTCATAGGTTCCCAAGGATGTATTTCTTTCGTTTGAATTGGTCTAGTATCAATCTCCATTTCTTTTCCCTTAGCCGCGCCTTCGAAGAATATTTGCAAGCGCTGGTTTGGTGGTGGTTCAAAAGAAGTCTGGTGGAAGCCCCCCGCCTATATGTTCCAGCACCATGGCTTGGATGTAGGAGACGCCTCGCACCCCTCCTTCATTCGATATCATGGCTTTCCCTGCCTGGTGCGGCGAATGATTGTAGAGAGCTAAGCGACAAAACCCTAATTAGTTGCAGAGCTCGAATCTCTTTCTTTAAAAATTTAATAGATTTGTAACTTATATACCTCTAAATAATTCATTTTTATTCACTTCAACTATCATTATACTGAGTCCTTAAGCTTTCGAGTGCAATCAAAATAGAAACAATGACTCAAATACTTATATATTTAAGTTAATTAATAATTAATATTTTTGAATTGAAATATATTTTCTTTTATAAATATTTTGATTAATGAAAATAAAAATAATTAAATGAATTTTTTCAAATAAAAATGCAATTATATATTTATGTATTATATCTATTAAATTAAATTTAAGAATGTCATTACTATAAGAGAATATATATATATATATATATATATATATATATATATATATATATATATATATATACCTTTTATCAATTTTAACATTTTGAATTAAATATTATTTTGTTTTTTTTAAATCAATTTTAACATTTTGAATGAAATATTATATTATTTTTTATACATTTGTATTATTATTTGTATTATTTTTTATTAATTTTGACTATATTGTATTATTTATATATTATATTTATCAAATTAAATTTAAGAATATCATTACTGTAAGAGAATAGAGAATATTTGATAGCATTTTTTCTAATTTTCTATACTCTATATCTATATATATATATATATATATATATATATATATATATATATATATATATATATTATCAATTTTAACATTTTGATCAAATATTATATTATTTTTTATACATAATTTTGACTATACAATTTCTTATTACAATATTTTTATTTCTCAAAATCTCAATTATAAACCATTATCACAACTCTCTTAATAATATAATCGAAATTGCTCATATTAAGAGTACTTTTTTTAATTACTAAAAATGTATATCATTTATGTGATTTTATATTTTTAGAAGCTAAAAAGTATATGTTACATTCATCATGAAAAATGATACACTTCGAGAGAATGGTCTTCATTAACACATCCACGTGTTTATTAATTATTTTTAAAAGTTTTATTAATGATTTAAAAAAATATTAGTTAAATATGTATGAAGTTTAATTTAATATTATATTATTATCAAATGGTTTTATATAACATTTAAATAATAATTTAATATTTTTGAATTGAAATTTTTAAAATTGTTTTTATAAAAAAAAATTTATAAAAAAAAAATGAAAAATATAAAAATATCTGAATAATTTTTATATTATAAATATAAAAATGTATTAATATATTACATTTACAACATCAATAGGTTTAGCTTAAGTGAAGTAGTATATAGTAATTGAAGTAAGAGCTTTCTTTAGTAGAGCTCAACATACTTCAATTACTATATTGTTTAACATATTAAATTTAAGAATATATAGTTCAACATATTAAATTTAAGAAAGTTGTTATTTCAATATTATATTTATAATTAACATAATTTAAATAAATAATTTTTAAATATAATTATAATTATAATTATAATTAATTTTATAATTTATAATTAACATTAATATATATATATATATATATATATATATATATATATATATTACTTTTACAAAATTAAATTTATAATATATATTAACATATTACATTTACAAAATTAAATTTAATACAATTATTACTTCAATTACTATTACTATAAAAGTTATTACTTCAATTATTATAGGAAAAGTATGGTGCATATTATTGGATATGATTGAATTTATAGTCAATATGGTTTGTCCATTTTAAATCAAATTTAGAATATATATATTAACATATTACATTTACAAAATTAAATTTAAGACAATTATTACTTTAATTACTATTATTATAAGAGTTATTACTTCAATTACTATAGGAAAAGTATCGTGCATATTGTTGGATATGATTGAATTTATAGTCAACATAGTTTGTCCATTTTAAATCATGGTAAGCCATGCATATCATGGTAATCATACACAGCCATATTCAACCACAACTAACCATAGTAGACAACAATAATATGTAAGATTGAATTTTCAAAAATGCTCAACATTATCAACTATAGTCAACCATAGTTAATTATGATCAAACATGGTTAACCATGGTCAAGAATATTCAATCATGGTCAATTATAATGAACTATGGTTAACCACAATCAGAATCAATCAACCATGGTTAACCACAATCAGAATCAATCAACCATAACCATAATCAATTATATCCCATAGACAAAACCCCCCTTGACATAACCTTTGATAAACATCAACAAAGTTAGCTAAGATGAATCACACATGGTGACATAATTCTTGAGTAAAGTCGCAATCCAACATAACCCCTAAGAAGTATCACATTGCAACACAATCCTTGATCAACATGTCACAATGTGACATAACCAATGAGGAACATAACAAGTCAACATATGTCATCCAAGATGAACATCACAATAGATATAACATGTTACTATCATAAAGAAACATATCACTTGATGAACATGGCAATGTGATTGAATATTGAATATAACGTCTTTAAACATTGTCAACTATAGTGAAACATGTTCAACCAAAATAATCAATCTTAATCACTTTCGACCAACCATAATAAACCATGGTCGAACTATATCTACATCCTCTACTATAATTAACATTAATCAACAATTATTAGCCATAGCTAACCATTTCCAACCATTATTAACCAAAACCAACCATGTTAAATCATAGTAAATATAATAACATAATATTAAATTAAACCTACTACCTAAACTAATATAATAACATAATATTAAATTAAACCTAATACCTAAACTTATAGCCTTAAATTTTAACTAATAC
>ML792313.1:93884-106464 GCA_009831015.1 Picea engelmannii | reverse complement strand
TTTGGAAGAAACTATAATCTATGCATTCTAATATACTTCTCTAATGACTTTCTTAAATTTAATTTTGTAAACCTAATATGTTAATATATATTTTTATTTTTATTTGGAAAATTATTTATTTAATTACATTTTTTATTCATTAGTTTTAGAAATAAAAAATAAAAAATTATTATTAATAATTTCTAAAAATATTAATTGTTATTTATTTATTTAAAAAAAAAAAATATTATTAACCATTTTCAAAAACATTAATCATTATTTAACTTGATATTTGAACATTTCATAATAATAGAATCTTAAATTAAATCTAATACCTAAACCCATAATCTTAAATTTTAAATAATATTGTTTTCTAAAGAATTGATAAAAACATGTTGTTGATGGATGTACTACGGAATGTTTGAGCATTTCATAATAACAAAATCTTAAATTAAATCTAATACCTAAACCAACAAGGAGAGTTGCTAAGCAACAAGTTCCTGTCAAAGAAGGTGGAAGCACGTGTCAAAATCAGTATTCCTAATGATAAAGTGCAATCAGATCGAAGTGTTTAACTATCAGATTGAAGTGTTTAACGTTGTTGAGTTGATCTTATGTGCTACATATAGATGGTGTATCAATTTTTATTGGAAAAAAATGAGTGTTCACATGGACACGTTTATTCGAAGTGTTTGTGAAAGCATGAGAATAGATCACTTGATGAGAACCGTAGATTAGTTAGGTTTTATTTGTGAGGTCTTTTTCTTGGGCACCTTTTGTTCAAAAAGCTTCTTTTCGGCCGACTTTTTGTTATCTTCATGCTTCTTCTTGACTTGATTTTTTTTTCTCAGAAATAGGGTTCTTTAGAAGGTCTGACGCTCACCAGCGAGCTTAAGCATGTGGTAAAGAGAGAACTTGTGTAGCCTTTACGCTGTGAGGCCCTTATTACTAACTATATCATTTCACTAGAGAGAGAATATTTCGTAAAGCCTCCTTTAGAAAAAGCTTTTGGTTTGGGGCATCTATCTATAAATTCTTTCCGTAAATGCTTTAGCATAAGTGGTCGCTTATGTAGTAATTCATTGCTTAGTTGGATTAGGAAGATCAAGCTTGCTATGCTATATAGTAGAGGTAGCATATATATCTGTAACGGGTTCCTATTGAGCCATAACGAGATGGATCAGTTATTACATATAGATAAATAGAGGGAGGAGAGATCTGTAATGGGTGCATGCCTACTTATACTTATACTGAGAGGGTAAGCAGGCAATGGCAGATTTGTAACAGGATATTCAGTAATTACATCACGCTATGCCCTAGTTGCACGACATTGCTTGCCAGCCGGTCCTGGAGCCATTTATCGAAACTGCGTGGACGTCCCCTTCTCCTCCCACATTGGTGATGAGGACTAGATTGAAGTACAAGTGTTTGTTTACGGTGAACCGAATTCCGCTCGATCTATGGAAGGGTACCCTACACATTCCATTATAGAAGAATTATTTAGAAATAAGAGAATAACCCATTAAACATTCAACTAAAACAGATTCATATTAACATGGATATGATCTATTATGTTTTCCAATCTTTGGAAATTGCTAGTTTCAATTTATATTACTTATTTGGCATAAAGGCCAAGTGTTCCTATAGCAAAAAACACCAAAAAAATCCACCTCCCTGCAACAAGAGTCGACATAAGCACAATTGCTTCCCTAAAATGAAACAACAAAATTTACTACTGATATGCATCGAAAAATTAAGATTGAATTTGGAATATCGGATGGGAGAAGACCATACCTGGCAGTAGTTGGAGTGAGTGGCACAGTCATATCATTATGGCCCATTCCCACAAGGCATACCTTACCACCAGAAGATGTAGCCTTTAGAGTCGTCAACATGGTTTTGGCAAAACCAGCACAATCAAAAGTTACATTTATGTTTCCACCCATGGCATTTTGTATGCAGGTCACTTCTTCATCAATATCTTGAAATCATACCAATTAGTAAAAAAATGAATTTGGTATAAAATTATCCCATCCATTATACTTCTCACCACTAAAGCAACATACATATATTAACACCAGAAAGAATATTATTGACATTATACCTGAGAGTCTCTCGAGACTAAGATAGACTCATCGGAGCAAATTTTTTTAGCCATTGATAGACACTCTTCATCTACATCAGCAATAATAATCCGTGGAGCTCCAAATGCATGTGCAGACAGAATGGTGACAAGGCTGATAGGACCTACCCCCATTATCAAGACATTTGTCTCAGGACCTAGAGAAGCACGACGACAAGCATGAACCCCAGCACTAATATTAATACTATGTTATTACTTCTGTAACAAAACCTGAATTCATATAAAAAAATCACCTCTGGTACATTATGGGGACGATGCCCACCCTGTACTTGGTGATATGATGGAAGACCATCTCAGAGAGATCGAAACACTAGAGGGGAGGATTACACTAGCCATCGACATTGTTGGGTAGGGCATTGTTAGGTGGGAAAAAGTTGGTAGCGGTGACCACATTGCGCCAGGAAGGCACCATTGTGGATCATCGTTGCATCGGATTGCATAGAAGGCTTCACAACTGAGACCGTTGTTGAAGAGCACAATTCTCAGAGTAGCACTGTTGGTGCCATATCTCTAGTTGTAGATATTGCCATAGCCACGGGCACCTCCTGCATTTTACATTATAAATGTATTTTCATGTGGGGCTTCTAATATAGCTGTAGAGATTTCCATAGCCGCATGCACCTTCCAAGCACACTGGATTCACACTTACTGACAGTGGTACCACTATTACTATTACGGTCGAGCATTAGGTATGGAGTGATGAATTATAACCCACTACATTGTTAGTAGGATCCCCACTTTCTTTTTATGTTAGACCGCTCAGTTATGTGATCCTTGGAACAACGTTCTTGGATTGATTCTTTATAGCCAGAACAACCTTTAGTGGAGATCCTAGGAACTTCAACTTAGATTGTTTAACTTCCTAGGCAGATAGATTCTTAACAACCTTAACTTCATAAACACGGCTGGATGATTGTCGATTCGTAGCTACCCATGCTCCTTCGATTCTGGATGGCACGACTAGTTGGATGGTTGAGTAGCCAAGAGGGTTTTCTTTAACAAAGATCATATAGAACCCTTCTTCAACTGATATTGTTTAACCACCGTCTTCTATCTCAACAACCACACAAGGAAGCGGAGGGTAGGTGTCAAACACTTCAGCAAAGGGCGTCACGTCAACTCCAAGCATCCATTCAAACACTTGTCAATTACCATGCATCCACTAAACATTAGAGAATGAAACATAAAGAATAAACATTTAATATTGCAAACTAATGCTAATATCAAATCTAACATTAATCCATCTCAAGAGAAGTAATGTCAATATATTTCCAAGTTCCTAACTTTGAAACCAACAATTTGCCCTGTAGCCTCGATATGAGGCCAAATAAGAGGTAAAATGTCTTGATTGGATGAGATAAAGTGTCATGAGCTCTTCATTGGAGGAGATAAATCATTTGCATATATTTAATCGAAACACTTAGGATAAAAGGCTAATGAGTACATCGATTCATGTGTAAAACTGAAATTTTTTTGTCAAACCGATTTCTATTAGTCCCTCCAGCCTGAAGGCAGGGACTAATAACCTTAAATTTTAACTAATACCTTTTTATAAACAATACCTTTTTCTAAATAATTGATAAAACATATTTTTGATGGATCTACTATGGAATGTTCCTCAATCATTGCAAAAAAAATCCCTTTGTTTTTAATAGAAATTTAAACTATATATCAAGAGAGCTATAATAATGGTTTATATGGCATCTCTCCTATGAATAGCCACGACGACTAGGATTTAACCCTAGCCACTCATAGGAAGCAAACCATCCTTGATTGGTGCATTTCTTAGAGATTCAAATCTCTCAATGAACATGGTGGGGTCCACTTTTGATTCTTCTGGTGCTTAGAGTCATGGGGAAGTTCATTGTGAGTCCTCTAATGGTCTGTTGGTTCACATATCTACTAGTTTTCACTCTAGTTCCTCTTTTAGTGATGTATTCAAGATAAATGTTCCTCCCATCCTTCTCTTTTCTAGTTAAGGAATCCCCAACAACTACCATTCTCGTGGGACAAGATGAAGATGATGATACCGAATATTTTATATGTGTTTGTTTGGTTTGTCACTTCAACGAGTTTTGGTCACGGTTAGTAGATCTCAATGATTAGATTTCTTCCTCTTGGAAACCAATCATGAAAAAAGATGCTTTCATTCATCCCTGTGCCAAGGGATTCTTCATTGTTGAATTTGACATTGAGGAAGACAAGGCTCTAATATTCAATTCAGGATTGTGGTTTTGGGGAAACTTAGGTTTGTGTATGAAACCTTAGACTAGTTTTTTTTCAATCATTTGAATGATATTCTCTCCTTAGCACCAATTTGGGTGAGACTCCCAAATTTTCCATTTCATTTTGGGGGTTTACCCTCTCTTTAGGCCATAGGTTCATCTTTAGGAAAGTTCCATAGAGGCATAGAAAATCGACATATGCCTGAATTTGCATGGAAATGGGCTTCACTAAAGGGTTTCCGACATAAATTATTTTGATAGGAAAAAACTATTGTTAGTCTCAAAAGATGGATTATGGAATAGTTTCTTTCTGATTTAGAGTGTGCTAAAAAATAGGACACATTGTAGCATGATTCCCCAAAGGGCCTAAGAATAATAGGAAGCATCAATAGAAATCAATTTGGCGGTTTGACTCTAATGAAGACCATTAGATAATCTCAAAATCCAATGGAAATCCATCACAAGAAGATCCCTCGATACAATAAAAATAGATACCTCAAGAAATAACATATAACCTGAAGAAATATGAGCCTAATTATGTTGACTTAAGGCTAGGATTACAGAGTCAGTAAATCCCACAACCAATGACATGTTGGGCAGATCAGGCTAAAGAAGTTGAGGCACATGAAAAAGAATGTAAAATCATCAAATCAAGACAATTTATGAATGGAAAGAACAACAAAGACTCTATCAAACAAAAATTAATTTTGGACAATGGTAGGAAAGAAGAAGAATTCTCCATCAACAATCCAACCAATAGTAACAAGAAGTTGGACCCACAATCCAATGGGAAATTATGTTTATAAATCGATATGTATTTTTAATGTTTTCTATAGACAATATAACTGCAATAGTAGTATTTTTGTAACCGTAGCAATACTGAAAAGGTTCATGCATGTAGAAGAGAGAGAAATTTCAATGATGGGGTTGATGAAATTTCTTTAAACAACAATATACTAGATTTGTTTTTAATCTTTTTCGTTTTTTTTCACCTTCATTATAAATATTCACCCATCCTAGTTAAAAATAATGGTTTATTATTTAAATTTTATATAAGCATTACAATAAGAAATTGTAGATTAAAATATTTTATAAAAAGTAATAAAATATTTGGAAAATAATAGAATTGATGAAAACAAAATAAATAGGTTATAATAGAATTGGAAAGAAGTTATAAAATATGCAGTCCAATATGTAATAATTTTCTTAAATTTAATTTTATAAATATAATATCTCAATCTAGATTTTATTTTTATTTTGAAAATTATTCATTTAATTATTATATTGTATCCATTAATTGTAAAAAAAATATTCATAAAAGATAATATTAATAATTTCAACAAAAAAATCATTAAACTACTATTTAACTTTGATATAATATCATTGGAGAATAATACAAACTTAAATTAAACCTTTAATACCTTTTTAAAACATTGATAAAACATATTGATGGTATACTATGGTATTGTTTACGCTTGAATCCATCATGATCAAAACATAAACCTCACAAGGATGTAAATCTTTCTGCTTTTTTATAGAGGTGGTACTCCTCTTTAATTTAAGATTTTTCGTAGGATTCTAGATATTCAGAATATGGGATTTTGCATAAGTCCATCGTGGTAATCAAAGAAATAAAATGTGGAAGGAAAGATAAAAAGCATTAAACTAAAAGAAATAAACGTCGACATGATATTAATGAAACTGTGGTTTTTCCGAACCTTACTGAAAACCCTCACCACAGAAATCTTATTGAACAGAAAAGTTTTTTGTTTTCTTTTTAATGAAAGTTCCTGAGAAAGGACCAGGAATCACACACTTCACAAATTTAAAGCAAATAAAAAAAAATTCCTCACAACCATCATAGTTTAAAATAAATATTTTTTATCACACAAAAATAAAATAAGATGATTTGCATGCATCAGAGAACTTTAACAGAGTGGACATGTGGACAACTCAGATAAAGATAATGATAGATCAACCTCAAATAATTTATATTATGAAAACAGGGTTACAAAGAACAGTCAAGATTGTTCCCAAAGTAGCTCTCTTGAAATTTCTAAAAAATATATATTTTGTTACATATTCTTTGAAATTTAAAATGTGTTTGTGTTAAAGACTATGATTGGGGCTCCCGCAGACCATAAAGCAAATAAATACAAGAAATAATCTCTTAGAAGGAATATGGTGGGTGGTAGAAGAACATCAATACATGGTAAGAATAAAATATGAGTTATCAGTCTTCGGTTAAACCTTTCTAGTGAAAGAGGTGGAATAACTAGATGAAGGACTTGATAAAGTAAAAGAAGGATGTGATCAACATAAACTTACTATGATGGTCTCTCGTGTTTTCACTTGCTTGCTGATGTCGTTTTATCATTTTCATCAACGGTTACAAGAACTGTCTCAACTATTTCTTGCCCCTCATTGGCCAGTTTATCAATAGATTTCTTGAACCATTCTTTGATATAAATTTTCATTGGTACCACGCTAATTTCATGTCGGATTTTAATGTTGAATAGCTGACCCTCCAAGTCCCTCAGATCAATGGAAATTCCATGTAATGCTTCTTCAATGTCTTGATTTTTCATGGAGTAGTCCACTAGTCAATTGTCTATATCATCATCATCATATTCAAGAATAACATAGAAATTTTCAAATGACAACCCTTTAAATATCTCAACTTTCCTGTCAAATTGTTTCTTTGTTAAGAGAAACGAGTTGATGATCAATTTGGGATCTTGGACTTCGTTAGTTATTTCGTCTAGGTCCACCTCCATGAGCCTTTTCAATAATTATTCCCTCCTTGATATGGCTTGGCTGCATGTTTGAAAAATGTTATTCAAGTTTTTTTATCCTTTCTTTCCAGCACGCATTCAATTGTTTGATCTAGCTTGGAGAGGGAAGGTCCTCCTCTCTTCTCCTTAGTTTTGTCATATTGGAAACCTTGATTCCAAATGGTACCAAGACATCCAGATAATAACCTTCTTTATTATTTAGGTCATTTTCCAAATAATCATGGAAGGCATGCGCCCTTGAGTCAAAATAAACCATGTTTTTCAAAATTTCCCAAGCCTCTGTGATCAATGCCATTCTTTTCTTGATATTTTTCTCCACATAGATCCTGGATGATGTAAGTAGGCTTGATGATCTTTTTAATTTAGCAATGGGTGTGGTGGGTCCAACGATGGTCAAAGGACTGGAAAGAAGTGGAAGGGGCATTAAGGTGTCTTCTAGTTCCTTGATCATTTCTTTCAATTTCATGTTTTTTGCTTCAAGACCACTAATGGAGTCATCTAGAGCATCCCTGGTTGCTCTATGGATTTTAGAAATATGGGAAGGCCACATATTTTTTAGGTCAACCTTTGAACAAGATTCCCCCTTCTTATTCGTGAAATCAATTTTTTCAAAAATCAATTTCTTATATTCATTGTGAAAGATAATGCTTTGAAACACAAATGACTCTTCTTCATCAAAGGTCTCATTCTCAATAATTTCCAATGGCGGATTCTGGTGGGTCATGCATCCTTGATGATTAATGTTAGGAAATTTTTTCTCTATGTCTGCCTCAAGCTCCATGTCTTCAAGAGAGAATCTATTGATATCATTCTATAAGCACTGGTCTTCCTCCTCTTGCACGATGTTTTTACTCTTTTTTCTTAGAGGAATCTTGTGTGAGCTCTCAATCTTTCCCGGAGGGGGATTCTTTTCTCCTCCGCCGCCTAAACTATTGTTGGTCACTTTTCTAGATGGGTGGGCCATTGGAGCATTGCTCCAAGATGTTTAATCTTATGAGTAATAGTTGGGGACTGGGCACTCTTCTCGATGGGACCCTTTCCTTTCTTCTTGTAAAAATCATTAGTATTGAGTATTGTTTCCAAGTCACCAACATTGTGAGTAGGAGCGCCTAATTTATTATCTTCTTCTTCGCTTAGAACAATATCGATAAATGAATTGTTAAATCCCATTACTAACATATGTTCCACAAAAAATTTGTTAGGGTCAAATCCTTTTATCTTTTCAACATATTTGAGATTCAGGTTGTGGAAGTGGTTTGCAAATTCATCTATTTTGTTCATATTTATGAATATAAAATCCCCAATTTTCCAAGGCAAGGGTATGAATTGATTTTTTCGTTTCTCATGAAAAAAGTGCAGCCAAAAATTATATTGCCTTGCAACTTCTATAATAAACATTCTCTCAGATATATGGCATGGAAGAAAGGAGGTATTTTCCTTAGAACCGAAAATCCCGATAACATTATAATTTTCCATTTGCTCCAATGTCCCATTTTTATCTAGGAATTTACTTGCCTGGGCAGCTATTCAGGGGGTATCTTTTCCAAACAACAATCCTTTACAAACCAAGACAAAATCATTGAAAACCGCATAAAAATGCAAGGAAGCTTTGTGTATCCACAACGCTTGGTACCAGAAGGTAATTGTTCACAGTTCACCTTCTTTCAGATAGACAATTTAGGAAATTGACAGCAATATGCTATCGTAAACCATCAATATGCTATCGCAAACACCAAATAAAAAGCCATAAATAAATTCTTATCCTTTTTGTACTGTGACAATTGGAAAAAGATTTTAATGGAAATCTGTTTTCCCCAATCGAAAATGGGTTTCTCCTTGACAGTAAAATATAAGATATAAAGAATCATACAAGAAATGTTGGCGTTATTTTCTTGGCTCGTCACCTTGGTGAGTAACCAAGAAATTTCCCAAAAGGGGTTTTTGAATGAGTTGACCTGCAACCTAGCAATATCTTCAGGGATGGCCACGGGATTTTCCAAGAACTCGGGCAAGAGGTCTAGGTTGTTATCATGTTTTTTCAGTAAATCCTTGCAATCCTCTCCTTTGAAAGTAAGTGTTGGTTTAGGGAGTTTCAACATCTTACAGAACACTTGAGGTGAAAGAGAGAAGGGAGAATGGTCTTAAAGTTGAATAATCCATTGAATTTTTATATATTTCTCAGTGCGCCAGGAAACCAGTTCCTTGCAGTTGAAAAACTAATGAACACGGCCTGCACGAGAAATTCCTGATGTCCAGATTACTTCCTTCTGAGGAGAAGGGGAGGAATAGTAAGAATACGCTCTAGACCACTAAAATTTCTGGTCCTCACGTCCAAAAATATTTAAAGTATCTCTGTAGAATTGTTGTCGAGTTGTTGTTGCCATAAGTTGACGAGAGCGTTCTTTTAATCCAGGTAATATTTGAAATGAGCACTTGAGAGAGATAATATAATCTTCTCTAAATCATGCTTTAATGTGGTTTAATGATAAATCTCCTCAATCCCTTCATTTATTAATGACAACCTTTACGGAACCTGCATGATGAGTTATTAGCATTAAACCATACTAAATGTGTATTGGGAAAATCATGAAAGTGGCAGGGATGGATGTGAGTAATTAGTATTTGGGACTTTAGTGAACCCTCCAACTCGAGAACCCGTAAATCTATGGTGGTGAATGATAGAAAATTGGATAAGTATTGGGAGGGGTCAATTGAACTTGGATACAAGAGAAATGAAAAACTTAGGAGCTCAGTACCCATGATAAGTCTGATGGTCATAATGTAGGTCATGGATATTTGGCTGAAAAATGGATATCGCGGAACTTGGAATGTGGTAACTTGAACCCGTGAACCCATGACTGTAAAAATGGTTAATTATAGGAAAATACGACAGTCAGTCGGACTCATGATATGGGAGTATGGATGGAGATGAGGATCTACGAATCCGTGAACTTGTGAACCCACCATTTTCGAAAAACGACTAAGTATAGTAACTAGAAAGGGAGAATAGAATGGAGAAAAGAAAAGGGGAATTAGGGAAGTATAGAAGAGGGAAAAGAAATGGACAAAATAATTTGAGAAAATAGAAAAGGGGATGGAAATTTCGGAAGCAGGAATTGATCTCAACAACTAGCTCCAACTGTGGGATGATAACCCCTTGTGGGTTGTCAAGAATCTAGAATATTTATGACTAGGTGATTATGTCCATTGGGCTATGGAGTCAAAGTAAGAATATACAAACTCAAAAATAAAATTATGTACAATGAGAATGAGAAAGTCTTAGGTGAAAAAACCTTTCAAATGTTTCTCGTTGATAGGAAACATTAGTATTTTACCCTTCATGTCTTGAAGCATGTAGGAGTTAAAACCCATGATCTTTTCAATAATATATGCTCCAATCCATATCACTTAGAAATTTGTATGCATCGATGGTTTCTCCTTGTCTTTGTTCCACAGTAACACCAATTCTCCCTTCTGGTAATTCTTTACAGTTGTTCTCTGATCAAAATATCTTTTGATATTATGCTACCTCTAAGCAGTTCGATTCAGGGCTTTCCTTCGTTATTGTTCCAATTTCAACAATTGGTTGATCCTCCTTTGGATAGGTGAACTTTATTTTGTATCTTATGTATTAACCACAAAATTCAATGCATTAAGTTTGAGGATAATTGGCATTTCCGCTTCTTTCCCATAAACTAATGTATACAGGGACATCCCAATGCTATCCTTTGGAGTCGTTCTGCTTGTCCACAACCCATCAGTCATCTTTAGATGCCAAGTCATTTGGTTCTTTTCAATGGTTTTATTAAGTATCTGAACAAATGTTTTACTTGTGGATTCAGTAAGGCCATTACCTTGTGGATAATAATTCGATGATTGACCCATGATAATTCCAAATTCACCGCAAAACTATGTAAACTTCGACCCAATGAAAATCGAACCATTATCAGTGATAAATTTAAGTGGGACACCAAATCTTGATAGAATATTATCTTTGAGGAACTTAATTAGATCTTCAGAATCGACTTTCTTAACTCCACTTCTTTTTTCCATTTCGTGAAATAATATGTAGTCATGAGAATGTACATATGTCCCTTGTTGGACTTCAGATTAATTTGACCAACAACATCAAGTCCCCATTGGGAGAATGGTTGTTCTACAATTATGGGTTGTAAAGGAATTGTGGATCTCTTCATTTTTCTTGAAAATTGTTGGCATGATACACACTTACTTATTTTGGCATATGAGTCTATGAAAATTGATGGCCAATATGTTGGTTGTGGAGCCTGATTATCTTCCTGATTCAGAGGTCTTTTTTACTTTCAGTCATGTTTATACCCCATGAAGTATTTACACCCCATAAGTATGTACACTCTTCCACACGGGGGAGTGCAGAGGGGGGGTACCCCCTCTGCGGGGTCTGGGGGGGCTATCCCCCCGACTGGGGGTCTGGGGGCAAGCGAAGGTTTGGGGGTGAAGCCCCCGAACAAAAAATTGCCTTGTAAATGTATATTGTAATTTCATTGTAAATCTGGACCATTCATTATAAGGTCGCGGATCTAACGGTAGAGATTATGTTAGGGTTTTTTTCCCTAGAAGGAAACCCTCTTTTATGAGGGAAATGTATTGTGGCGATGGTTGATGGTGAATATTGTATTCTGAGAGAGGAGACTATGAGAGAAAGAAGAGGAAGTTACAACGGGTTTTTTTGTAGGTTGTATCCCTTCATTTGTTGGATAATAATAAAGGAAGGACCTGACAATTTATCTGGTGGACGTAGCCCACACTAGGTGAACCACGTAAATCCGTGTCTCTCTTGTATTGTGTATCTTCTGTGTTTTGTTTCCACATTTGTTTTATTTTATTGCTCCACGGTCCTGTTTTTCTAACAACTAGTATCAGAGCGAAAGGTAACTCGTAGGAAAAGAGGGTTCCTAGTTCGAGTGGGAGCAATGTCGGAAGATGGAAAGTTTAGGGTCAAGAAATTTAACAGCCAAAACTACCAGTTATGGAAGATGCATATGGAATATTATTTATATCAGAAGGATCTATTCCTGCCATTGGGTGGAGTAGAAAAGAAGCCGACGGCCATGAAGGACGAAGAATGGGGGATTCTTGACAGAAAGGCTCTAGGAATGATACGGCTGAGCCTGGCAATGTTGGTGGCTTTCAATATTTCCAAAGAAAAGACATTGAAGGGTTTGATGGACGCATTGACCAAATTGTATGAAAAACCCTCGGCATCCAATAAGGTATTTCTAATGAAGAGATTATTTAATATGAAGAAGTCAGAAGGTGGGTCTGTTGTAGGTCATTTAAATGAATTTAATACGGTTACTAATCAACTAAGTTATGTAAAAGTGGACTTTGATGATGAGGTCATGGCTCTTCTAATCTTGTTCTCATTGCCAGAAAGATGGAACAACTTGGTCATGGAT
>ML792313.1:72261-90399 GCA_009831015.1 Picea engelmannii | reverse complement strand
TAGAAGGAAACCCTCTTTTATGAGGGAAATGTATTGCGGCGATGGTTGATGGCGAATATTGTATTCTAAGAGAGGAGACTGTGAGAGAAAGAAGAGGAAGTTACAACAGGTTTTGTTGTAGGTTGTATCCCTTCATTTGTTGGATAATAATAAAGGAAGGACTTAACAATTTCTTTGGTGGACGTAGCCCACACTGGGTGAACCACGTAAATCCATGTCTCTCTTGTATTGTGTATCTTCTTTGTTTTGTTTCCGCATTTGTTTTATTTTATTGCTCCACGGTCCTGTTTTTTTAACACAATAGAATCCATCTCTTATTACATTGTGGGTGGTTGTAGTAGCTGCAAAGTGTCCACCGCATATTCCTTCATGGAATTCTCTCTTTAGTTATTGGGCTTGGTTTTCATCAATGCATCTCAGTAGTATACCATCATAATTTCTCCTGAAAAGTATATCAACAATCAACACATATTCATTTTCCTTCATATTCAATGTTCTTCGCTCCTTGGGGTTCATGGTGCCAAGAAATTTCCCAGACCTCAAGTAGAATATAATATCTGTGTACCATTCTGAATCAGCTATTGGTTCTCCTACTGAAACTGAAATCATTCCATCCACATAATCACTATTCAAACGAGCTTGCATAACCTTTTCCTTTGACATCCTTTAAGGGTTTAATATCGATATCATACTCTTGTATCGTTTCCAGCTAGTTATCCCATTTCCCTTCTCTCAATTGTTGATTCAGGGTCATCTTTATTGCGATGAGGGAACATAAGCAATAACACAGGAGTTAAATTTGTACGTCTGAAAGTGCGCCACCACTTTTACAAGAGCCAAGGATTTCTTTTCTAGTTCTGAGTACCTCAATTCATAATCATGTAGGGTTTTTCTCATGAAACTGATTGGGATTTCTTCACCTTTGGTATTCTTCTAAGTAAGAACAGATGCAAAAATTGTCTTTGTAGCAAATGAATAGATGATGAAATCCCTTTGAAAATATGGACTAATGAGGACTAGAGTTGTGGTGATTTGTCCTTTGATATTATTGAAGGCTTCTTGAGTATTTTTTGTCCATTCAAACCTCTGCTCCTTTTTCAGCAAAAAGTTGATCGGATTCACGATACTTGCATAGTGAGGAACAAACCTTTGCACAAAATTGATCTTTCCAAAAAATGATTGAACTCCTTTCCTAGATGTTGGGTGGTTGAGATCATTTATTTCCTTAACTATTTATGAATCTATATAAATCCCTTCCTTGCACAAAATATGGCCCAACAGTTTTCCTTGAGTTACAGTGAATAAGCATTTCTTTGGATTTAGAGAGATACCATATAATCTACATCTTTCAAAAAAATTCTCAAATGATGGATATGATCACTCCTTGTTTTTGAATGCACATTCAAGTCATCTTGATATTATACCATAAATTTTCCTATCAAACCACTAAATGCATGATCCATGGACTCTGGAATGTGACTCCAACATTCTTCAAACCAAAGGGCATTCTAGCATATGCATATGTCTCCCAAGGTGTTATGAATGCCGTCTTTTCTCTGTCTTCCTTGACCACTAAGACTTGGTTATATTTAGAAAAACCATCCAACATGGACATGCAGGCTGATACAATGAATTTCTAGAGAAGAAACTCCATATTAGGTAAAGATTGTCCTTTATGCTCTCTTTGTTAAGGTCTCTGAAATCGGCACACATATGGATTTCCCTGGTATTTTTTCTTACAATCAAAGGATTTGAAATCCAGTTGGAATTTCTAATGGGATAAAATATTCTGGCCTTCTTTAATTTCTCCAATTCAATATTTACCATAGGTTTCAGTTTGGGATTCATCATCCTTATTTTTTTCTTTACAGGCTTTGCTTCTTCCCTCAAAGGAATGATGTGATGAAATATTGTTTTATAGTAAGCTTTCAAATCAATATAGTTCCATGAAAACACATCAATGTATTCTTTAAACAATGCAACATATTGATCAACTTCCTCATTGGTGCAATCAAATCCCAAGTTGACATATTTTGGGTAACTATCAGTTCCAATATTGACTTTCCTAGTCTCTTGCACTTTTCAGATTGAAACTTCTTCAAGGAGATTCTTAGCATGATCATATTTCATGAAAAGAGACTCGGATTGTATACACTCTTTAGGAAACATACACATGATCATATTCATCATCATCATCATTCAAAAAAAAAAATTCAATTTGTTCATCATTCTCAAACACTTGTAAATATTCAATGTTATCAGGAACAAAAGGTTAGAATGTTCTTTATACTTGAAAAGACATTTTGCTTCGGATATTGGTTGGGTTTGACAGCGAGGTCGTCAAGGCCAAGGAATCTACCTTATGATTATTGTCCCTTGGAATGAAAGAAATGTTGAAGGAACTAAAATATTCCATCAATTTGTTAACTCTTTTGAAGTATAACTTGAGTCTTTCCTTCTTGATTTTATACTTCTGGGTGACCTGATTAATCACCAACTTGGAGTCACCAGTCACAGTTAGATTTTCTATTTTCATTTCTTCCTCAAGGATCGTCCCCTGAATCAAGGATTCATATTCTACCTCATTATTGGTACATGAAAATTCCAGTCTAATAGTGTGTGGATGCACAACCTTACTTGGATTCATAAGAACAATTCCAACTCCACTCCTGGAGTTTGAACAAGCTCCATCGAATGACATTCTCCCATAGCCTTCGAACAAACATTATTGAGTCTCTATGTCTTGCACTTGCTCTAGTATTTCATTATGTTCTATGTCTAGGATAGCATAGTTTCAAATCCCGACATCTACATAATATTCCATTAATTCATTATCCTTCTTGAAAGAGAGGGGTTTTCTGGGTTCATGGGGGACCTTAATCATTGCTCCTTCCTTTCCTGGCAGCATCATGAAACTTTCGTCGTTCATGATATATCCCCCAATCATGGACTTCCAATCTCTTCCCAGCACAAATCCATATGTCGGAGGAAGGTCTACCACAACAATATTGAAAACTGTAATGATATGGGGAGCCGCCATGATCCAAACATAAAAGTCCTTGATTTCTCCATAAGTTGGCCCCTTTCTAGAATCAATTACATACATATTTTCACCATTTTCATAATACTTAGTGCAGCTCATGCCCAATTCCTCCATGGCTACCAGTGGAATGATATTATTTGTCGCTCTCATGTCAACTAAACAATTATGTAGTGCAACATCATGATTTTCAATTGAAATGTAAAAGGGAGGAATTTTACCTCTCATATTGACAATTTATTGGTTCTGGCTTTGTTTTGGGACAGAAATAACATCTTCTTCTCTTTTAGATGGATCGTCCAACAATTTCAAAATGTTTTCCCTTTGTTGGGGAGTCTTCACCACTTCTGTAAAAGGCAGGGTTATCCTTAATTTACTCAAATCCTCTATGAAATTATATTTCATTTGAGTGGAGTTTGGCGTCAAGTGTTTCCTTTTACTTCCAATGCTATCCATCACTTTCTTATTTGCTCTTTTCTCATTTGTTTTTTATTTTTCTTTTTATTTTTGGTTCTCCTTATCAGAATCGACTTTATTTTTGGGTCTATTTACAAATCCTCTTGTATGGGCGACATTTTCTTGCAAGTTGGTATCATTGTTGCCTTATTCAATATATATACATGGATGTCTCGCATATGTCCCTCTGCACTATTTCAGAACTTTCATCAGGCGAGTAGTAATTATCTTGCTCAACTATTTTCTCATCATACTCATCATCTAGAACAACAACATTGGGAGTAGACTGCCTGGGAACCCTTGGTCTTTGCGGATTATCCATGTTTTCAAACCTCACTCTATTTTCTTGGGGAGGATTTCTTCTTTTCTCTGGAACTGGAATTATTGGATTTGACACATAATTATATCCCCTTCTTAATGTTCTGCATTTTCTTGACATTTCTATTCATTTGTGCATTTTCAATTATTTTCTTGGTTTCTTGTGTCGTCGCAGGGTCTACCTTTACATCTGGTATGGTTTCCTTGAAAAATAGTCCTCCTATTGTTTGGTTTTGAGCCAGTCATGGCTTGAATTCTTCATTCTTTCTTGAACTGGAGGCTCCTTGGTTGTCAATACTTAATCCTCCTAGCTTCCTTTGCATTTTTTCCAGTATAATGTTGGGGTCAAAACCTGTTTCAATCATAATTTCTTCCATCGCAATGGATTTAGTCATTGCCTCCTCTAAGATATCCATTTGGGATGTTTTGATAGCATATTTCATGTTCAAGGGCATTGCATTCTTATAACAACCGAGAATGACTGGATAATTTTGTATTTTATCTTCTGCAATCTTACTCAAGGTTTTATTGAACCTGAGATTAAAATCTCATATTCTTTCATTCTTCCTCGAACCAATCTGGGTGAAATTGGTGAGAAGGGTATGATAATAAATTGGAGGGGAAAACATAGTCAGAAACATGGCTTTGAGGTCATTAAATGAGCAAATTGATCTATTGGGTAATGTTGTATATCATTCATACACTATTCCTGATAAGGTTTGCAGAAACAACCTTACCATGACATCGTCGTACTCAACACGGTGAAAATCACAAACATCAAGAAATAAGTGAAGATGTCTCTGTCTCCAGAAAATTCCTTCAGGGTTCCCTTAGGGAGAACGGGGAGATCATGTTACTCACCTACAATATTTAGAGGGGAATCTCTTACCGTCCTTCGATTTTCAAATCATGGGTTTCCTTGATTTCTTGCAACATCTCTTCCACCTCCTTATCTCTCCTCGTGATGCTCGTCTTGGGGTTGTTCATTTCTTTCTGCCATATCTGGAGAGATTATGTGGATATTCTTTTCACTTCTGAGAATAAAGAGTTGATTTCTTTTACTTCTAGTAATGGGTCCCTTGTATTCCTCCAACTTCAATCTTGATCGTGTCCTTGTGTTGTTCTATATAGCCTTTAATTTCTTCAGTCTTGTTGCTCGTCTCTCCTCTGTCTCTGGAGGATTTATCTTTCTTCTTCTTGGAATAAGATCTATCGGGACCTTTCTAACTCTTCTCTGGTCTCTTTTATTGTTATTACCAGATTGTATAACTAATTTAAGATGCTTTGTTGATTGTTCAATCCAATTTCCAGGTGGGGTTGTTCGGCCTGGGGAAAAGTCATATATTTTTCAAGAAAATGCTAGACCAGGTTCCAAATTTTAGTTCATTCCCTAGCTAAGTCGCCAAAAATGTCAACACTTGAATCCATCAGGACTAAAATGACAACCTCACAAGGATGTTAATCCTCCTGCATTTTTATAGAGGTGGTACTCTTTAATTTAATATTTTCTTAGGATTCTAGATATTCAGAATATGGGACTTTGCATAAGTCTGCCGTGGTAATCAAAGAAATAAAAGATGGCAAGAAAGGTAAAAAGAAAATATTTTTCCTGGTTTTAATAAAATAATTTTTATTTTTTTTAAAGAAATTTACTGAGAAAGGACTAGGAATCACACACTTCACAAATTTAAAGAAAATAAACAAAATTTCCTCACATCCATCATAATTTAAAATAAAGATGTTTGATCACATAAAAAAAAAAAAAGATGATATGCATGCATAAGAGAAATTTAGTAGAGTGGACACATGGGAAGCTCAAATAAATATAATGATAGATCAAACTCAAATACTTTATATTCTTAAAACAGTGTTACAAAGCACAATCGAGATTGTTCCCAAAGTAGCTCTCTTGAAATTTCTAAAAAATATATAGTTTGTTACATATTCTTTGAAATTTAAAATGTGTTTGTCTTAAAGACTGGGATTTTGGCTCCCACAGACCATAAATAAAATAAATACAAGAAATGATCTCTTAGAAGGAATATGGTGGGTGGTAGAAGAACATCGAGACCTGGTAAGAAGAAAAAAGGAGTTATCGGTCTTCGGTTAAACCTTTCTAGTGAAAGAGGCGGAATAACTAGATGAAGGACTTGATAAAGAAAAAGAACCATGTGGTCAACATAAACTTACTATGATGGTTTCTCATGTTTTCACTTTCTTTCTTATGTCCTTTTATCATTTTCATCAATGGTTACAGGAACCATCTCAACTGTTTCTTGCCCCTCATTAGCCAGTTTATCAATAGCTTTCTTGAACCATTCTTTGATATAAATTTTCATTGGTGCCACGTTGATTTCATGCCGTATTTTTATGTTGAACTACTCTCCCTCCAAGTCCCTTATATCAATGGACACCATATTGAACTCATGAACCATATATTCCCTATTTAGGGCATGTGTGATGGCCTAAGGGACCACACATGTCCATGATATTTTAGAGATAAATTTTATGACCTTAGACCCTATATTTTGGCTTTCAACTATTACATGGGAACCAAGAGCCATACCTAATGAACCAATCCTCAATATGGTGACCATATCTCACTTATAATCTAAATATCCCCTACGTAGGGTCTATGTGGTGGTTTAGGTCACTACACATGACCCATGATCTTGAGTGGTAATTAGTATGGCCTTAGACCCTGGGCCAAGGACTAGGCCCAAAGAAACATCCCTGATGTTACAAATCTCAAAATGGACACCATATCCCACTTACAAGACATAAAGTTCCCATATATGGCTTGCATGTTGGCTTATGGTCCAATGCATGGCTCATGAACCCTAATGTCATGGACCATGGATCTTATAGCTTGTTTGGTGCTCTAGCGAATATGGTTCTTGTGGCCTAATTCATAATCAATGGCTAAAATTAATGGAGGGCCACTTTAGGTTATATCATTTATCTTTAGTTCTCATGCATCATGTGTGAGGGCTTGAGACACCACATAGGAAACATACAAAGAATCTTTGTCTTATGAACAAGATATGGTACTATCCATTTTGAAGTTTGGCATAGAGATTGTTTTTATAGACTACACTCCATTGCACCATATAATCCCTACTTTGAAAAAAGATTTGGCATTCAATTTTCTTTTAAAAAAGATTAATAATTGTTTATGCTTTCATTTTTAATGACCCAATTCTTTGGTGACGGGGGTTCATAACCATATGGAACTTTAAATTGGGTAATTTTGGAGGTAGAGTAATACATAATATCATACCAATATTTCTTTATATGAAACCACCTCATATAATTCATTTTCTTATCCCATGTATACATTTGAAGATACCCTCTCCTCCAAGAACTTATTGAAAAAATTTCAACGTTGGCCTCATTCACATGTCACTTATAAGCAGGGTCAAATACATGAGCAGGCGTGCCTTATTTTTTGGTTTTGATAGAATAACCAAAGAATATTTAATTGTCGAATTCTTTGTTTGAGTCATGTTTGAGTCCAGAAACCCTCCCATACCGTCAATGCATGTGTGTTTTCCTAACATGTCATGAAATTTCAGTCCATACAAGCACAAATTGAAAAAAAAATCAACATTGGCCCCATTCAAATAAATTATTCTATAGGCTTGTTGTTTGATTGTTGAATTGTTTGTGTGAGTCATGTTTGAGTCCAGAAACCCTCCCATATCGTCAATGAATATATCTATTCTAACCGTGTCAAATTTCAGTCCATATAAGCACAAATTGAAAAAATTCCAGCGTTGGCCTCATTCACATGTCATTTATATGTGCTAGTTTCAGCTACATGAGCAGGCGATGCCACCCAAAAAATTGGCCTTATCATCCTTCACATTAATTATTCTATAGGCTTTTTGTTTTATTGTCGAATTGTTTGTGCGAGTTATGTTTGAGTCTGAAAACCCTCTCATACGGTCAATCCATGTGTCGAGTCTAACCATGTCAAATTTCAATCCATACAATCAAAAATTGAAAAAATTTCAATGGTGTCCCCATTCACATGTCATTTATATGCATAGGTTTCAAGTACATGAGCAAGCGATGCCACCCAAAAAATTGGCCTTATCGTCCTTCACATTAATTATTTTATAGGCTCATTGTTTTATTTTCAAATTGTTTGTGCAAGTCGTGTTTGAGTCTGGAAACCCTCCCATATGGTAATTGCATCCATCTAGTCTAACCTTGTCAAGTTTTAGTCCATACAAGCACAAATTAAAAAAAAATCAATGTTGGCTCCATTCACATGTCACTTATAAGAAGGGTCGAGTACATGAGCATGAACGCCTTATTTTGGGCTTTGATAGAATAACCAAAGAATATTTGATTGTCGAATTCTTTGTTTGAGTCATGTTTGAGTCCATAAACCCTCCCATACCGTCAATGCATGTGTTTTGTCCTAACATGTCATGAAATTTCAATCCATACAAGCACAAATTGAAAAACAAATCAACATTGGCCCCATTCACATTAATTATTCTATAGGCTTGTTGTTTGATTTTCGAATTGTTTGTGCAAGTCATTTTTGAGTTCGGAAACCCTCCCACACCATCAATGCATGTGTCTAGTCTAACCATGTCAAATTTCAGTCCATACAAGAAAAAATTGAAAAAAAATCAACATTGGCCCCATCCACATGTCATTTATATGCGTTAGTTTCAAGTACATGAGCAGGCGCGCCTTATTTTTGAGTTAATAAATATTATATAATAACGAACTAGGTGAAATAAGCATGTTTTTTCATTAACCTTGCCGAAATTCTCTTAGTTTCTAGAATTTTTTAATATTCTCTATTGAACAAGGCCAACCACGTGAAGGTGGAAGCTCATATGCCCCCCCCCCCTCACATCACTCTCAATTCCCCAAAACCTAAAAAAATCTATGTACTAGAAAATAAATGAATTTGTTCTTTGTCATAATTAAGAAACATCTCCTACAACATATACCAACATACTATAAAATGACATAATTAAACTTGAACACTAATTTATACAATATACCAATACAATTCAATAATTATATCAATATTAAATCAATATATATATTAAGGCATACCTCATACACTTCAATGTAATTGATCATCTTMTCCATCTAAGTCCACATAAGTATCATCTGATATAGATTCAACATTGTAAGGATTGGCCATATCATCATCGTCGCCATCGATGTCAGTTTCGATAAAGTCATCATCGATATCATCTTCATGAAACTTGYCTCCTACATCATCTSGTTCAACTAATTCTTCAACATCTTCCTCTGCAACATGATCATCTAACTCATGTTGATCATCTACATCATCGTATTCTTCAATACCCTCTTGATCTTCCTCTACATTATACTTTACCGACCTTCCTCTTGGATCACAAATGACCAACCCCCTCTACCTGGAACCTCTAAGTAAAATACTTGTTCACATTGACTTGGAAGAACATAGGGATTTTTTCTTGGCTCAAGTGACCTTGTATTAACCATGGTAAATCCATTATCATGTTCAATAATAGTTCTATCAGGATCACGTTGATTCAATCGTAGCCTATACAATTTGACAATGAATAGAACTAATTTTAAGTATTTAAATTCACCCTCAATAATATGTTCCAAATACCCATAGTATCGATTTTCTGACAACTTTGGATGTATGTCACTTCTAGAGGAAACATTCATCACCTCAAAGACTGCAGTTATCCTAGAATCAGATGTTTTCTTCATTTCATCCAACTTTTTATGTGAAATTTACGATCAATGCACCACATAGCCTTATGGTGTTTTAGCTGCAATATACCAAACAAGTAAAAATGACATCATCAATTGATAATTAAGTAAAGATTTTATGTTTGGAAAGTATGCAAAGAAAAAAAAATCAACTTATACATCAATATAATTGAAAATAATTAAATAGTATGGCTTATTAATATGCTTTCATGTTTATCTTTTAAACCATATGCTAAATCGATTTCCCTTTTGGTAAGATTGGTATTTCCATTGCGATGTGATGCTTTAAACAATGAAGCTACACCTTCCCATGATAATCCTTGACCAGATTCTTACATCGTTCAATCCATACCTTCATCCAATCAAGATTGTTTGTGACACATAAATGTAGTGCATCCCACTCTCGACAAGATGCATGAGAATAAAATTACAATATTTCACAAATGTATAATTACTTAACACGGTATACCTTTATAATTGATTCATATTGAAGATTAAAAATGAAATAATTAAGTACGATATATATATATATATAAACCAATAGTCAAATGTATTATAATTAATCTATACCATCTAATAAGTACCTTTCACCTTCCTTTATCTACCTTTCCCCATCAAGTACTCCCCTTCGAATTTGTTAATGGAGTTTGGATCACCAATGTGTTGATCTAAATCGATCTTAATAAATTCTAACCCTGGAATATATTTAGTAATATACCCCATGGTCTGGTATACCATTGAACCCTCGGGACGTGCTCTCTATCTAACCAAAGCCTTCAAATATTTCAAGTGCCTCTCAACCATCCACATTGACCTTGTGTGTATAGGTCCACACAATTCAATCTCCTCAACTTGGTGTATGAGGTAAGGTTCTTGTGCATTGAAAAATGACGAAGGTAGAAACTTTTTCATTTCACACATTAGACGAGGAATTTATCTCTTCCAATACTTTATATCTTTTTTATGGATTTCTTTAGATGACAACCAACTACAAGTGATGCGAGGAGATCACGGGATTTAACGAAAATAAACAATATAGTACATAAGTACAATTACTAAAACAAATGTCAAGTATAAGTTATACAATGAATTAAACAAACACTTTATGCATGCAAAATATCACTACTTACCTCATGTATTTTCCAAGATCATATATAACTTGTTTGAAATTGTTGTTGAATTTGTCTAGGAGAGATAGAGGTAGAACATAGTATGACAATAAAATCATTTCATTATTTTTTCCAAAAGCACACAAAAAAGTACGCCAAAAATATGCAATATACAAATATAGAAATATGTAAACCAAAATAATTACCTTAATGAATACATACCAATCATGTTTTTTTACACCTCCTCCAAAAAAAAATCACCTTTCTTTGTTAAGATATGCTTTATGTTCGAACAAAATCCTATGGGCAATTTAATTTTTCATATGACTTATTTTACAACAATTTTTTTTGCTACGTCAATAACCATGGAAGAGAGCTTATATTAATTTGGTCTCCATCGTTATTTAAATTAATGACATCTTTCATTGCATGATTGGATTCCTGAATGTCACTGTAATTTTTGACTTTTTTTCTTTGTCACTCCTTCCATCCAATATTTTCCATAATGTTTCAGCTACGCTCTTTCTGATATGCATTGTATCAAACAAATGAAAAAATTGTAGGTTCTCATAGTAGGGAAACCTGCTTAATTGTTTGGGATAACTTATCATTCCTTGTGGAAGCCCATTAACACCTTCATGATCACGACCATCATGACTCATAGTTAAATAAATTACAAAAATCGTTGTCAATTACAATAAATTATCAAAACACATTATAAAAAAAATAAATTAAAAAACAAAAATCATATATGATGATCATAGATAGACAATTTGATCTGTACCTTGATGATTTCTATTATATTTCAACTTCCATAGGTGAGGTGTCATTCTTTGTGGTTTTAATGCGGTCTCTTCTTTCCCATTAAAAAGTTGTTTTTTGGTAGTTTGATACCTATGATTCTTAGAGAGGAAGTGCCTATACTCATCAAACACCTCCTTTCCTAAACTTTTTGATCGATGAGATTTTATCTTAGGACCACAAACTGGACATGCAATTTTTCCCTTAGTTTGAAGACCTGCAAGAGATGGATTAACTATGTCAAGTATAATATATTATATATAATGAATGAATTATTTAAAAAACATGCATGATTAATATATCAACTCCATAAAATTAAATACTATTAAAGTTCATGTTATAATTACATACCACAAAAACATGTTAGCCCTGGAGCATCATGAATTGTCCATGGAAGCATTGCATGGAATTAAAATTTCCTTTGCCCTATTGGTCTAGAGACATCATAGATGGTGATGCCATTCCATAGCTTTAATAGCTCATCAATAAGAGGCTTGATATATACATTTGTATATTTAACTTGGTACTTACCTAATTGATTTGAACATATACAGTACATAATTATTACAACCATTTTACATACATAAATAATATATATGATTGAATGAAAATAAATATATGACATTATGCAAAAAATATGACAAATGAGATGCTACTGCATTAAAAAAACATTTTTTTAAACAAATTCCTGGAACAACCATTTCCAACATTATATGCTCCCTCTTTATTGACATCCATGGAAGAATGTTATTCTTGTTAACAAAAAGAGGTCACACTGAGTAAATAGATCTCATCCCTGCAAATGGATTGACACCATCTGTTGCCAAAGAAATCCTAACATTACGAGGTTCTTCTTTAAAGTGTGGCCATTTTTCCTCCATGTCTCTAAATGCAGAACCATCTACAGGCATTCAAAGAATGGCATCCTCACTTCTATTTCCTGCATGGTAATCCATTAATTCTGCTAAGTTTTTTCACCTAAACAGCCATTGCAAGCGTGGAATAATGGGAACATAACGAAGAACCTTGTGAGGTAGCTTTTTTTTTAATTTATCTTTTCGATATCTACTTCTATGACATTCAAGGAATTCTATTTCAAATTCATATTGTTTATAATATATAATATGATCATTGGGACATGCATCAATTGCTTGATACTCCATTCCAATATCTTTCATGATGGCAGATAAATCTCGGTATGTGTGAGGTAAAATATTTGACAGTGGTAACAAATATTCAGTTATCAAGCTGGTACAACAAATTTAAAAAAAAAATGGTTAATATAATATCAAGAGTATTAACGACAAGTATTTCATCCATATTAATTTTATTGATGAACTAACAATAAAATTTTAGAGGAACAAATATAAACTTTATCATGATCATATATATGTGATTGATGAAATATATTGCATACCTTAACATCTATGTGATCAATGTGTTTGAAAAACCATCCATGCCCTTCAAGTTCATTATCAACAATAAAGTAGCGAGAAGAGTTATGTTGGAGCCTTCATAAATGGGTGTGTATGCCTTCTCAAGTAGATGTAAATCATGAACATCATCAAAGTCATCATTTTCATGATCATCATCATACATTCTAACATTAAATGTACCATGGATCAATGTGTTTGTACCATCATCCTCAAATATGTTATCATCATGATCATCACCTTCCATATGATCATTAACTTGATATTCAGTATCCTTAGTTGCATGTTCCTTCGATGCTTGTTCTTCAACCACTTTCTCCATGTGTGGATATTCCCTAGGAGGCATTTCCTTTATAATTACAAACCGTCAAAATATATTAGTGTATATATAACAAATATAAAATGATACATACATTTACAAAAACTATCAATATAAAGACATATATAATGAACAACTTACTAATGGACGATATTCATGCCCCCCCTCAACGTGTCCATGTTCCCTACAATGTCTTTTATTCATTGATATATTTACTCTTATCCTATTAAATCTATTGCATTGACTACAAGGACAATAACATTTCCCATCACCCTTTCTTTTCACTCCATCCCACAATCTAGCATGTAATTGTCGATTTTGTTCTTGTGGATCAAGAATATTGTTATGTGAAATTTTCTTTTACCAAGCTTCAGTGATGATTATTGATCTTAAAAAATCAAACTCCACACTTATAAAATTTCTAATGATAGTAATAAATAAAATAATTATGGTTTTTTGCAGGAAAAACAGTCCCTGTAACCTCCATAAGTCGTCACTAGTATAGAAAAAATGTCGAAATGTTTCTAGCATTTCAGGTTTTTATAAATAAATAGACGTCATATTTTCAATGGATGTTGTCATTACTATAATAAATGTGAGGAGTGGTTGACTAAGTCTAGGTCAAAGGGAAATGGTTTGTTGACATTTTGAGGGATTCGTATATTCGACGCCTTTTCCATTGTTGTCGAATATCTGACTACATCGGGGTCAATTCGAAAAAAAACATAACAAAATTACAATTTCTAAAGGTAAAATCCGACGAAAAATGCAATTTTTTTGGGTGGTGTTAGAGGATGTCGTCGGATTTTGGATTCAAATGTAGTTTTTAAGTATGCATGACATAACTTGACTCAACAACATTAATTCAGATGAATACCATAACATTGGTCATGGACCTATCAAGGGAACATGACACATGATGGAAATGGTGCTCAATGAGAGAGAATGGATGACCTTATTGTTGCATATGATGATAGAATAGGTGCATTGTTCAAGGGCGACTCAAAGTAGTGGTATTGCCAGATAATGAAGATAAAAATATGGAAAAAAACCTCTAAAAATTCCCCACCATGAGTGGTGAGTACCTCTTTCTAGTTTTACGAGCTTGAGGAGGAAAACATATGCTCAATATAGCTCATCTTACAATGAGTCCCTCATAATATGTTTAGTGAAGCTGAAGAAGGAAATTTTTGGTCCCATGTGTGGGTCCTTCAATTTAAAATTTAACGATCCCAAAGAAGGTAAACTCAATGGCCTTTTCATGTTTAGAGAGTCTGAAAAGGTGGTAAAGAAGACTCCATAATGAACTTTTTTGTAAAGTTGGTCTCCAAAGCCCGAAAAAGTATAAAATGATACCTAGGAGAACTCTTCTAATCATGATTTACTAGAGTAATACTTTTTAATAATTAGTCTAACGAGGCCAAAAAATGGGTAAACTATCACTCGAAAGATTCCCTTTCTAACCTTTTAACGAATGTGAAAGGAAACAATCTCACTCGGAAATATTTTCATCTTTAGAGAGTTTGAAAAGAGATTAAAGGAGACTCCAAAGAGTTTATTTTTTGTATAGATTTTATATGTCTAAAAAAGAGATAAAAGTATACTCGGTAACCTATTCTCATGAATTTGTGAGCACAAGAAAGAACAAATACTAAGCTCGGTAACCTATTCTCATGTATTTACGAGCACGAGAAAGAACAAGGACTAAGATCGGTAACACATTATCATGTATTTATGAGCACGATAAATAACAAAGACCAAGCTTGAGATTGGTTTCATTTTTACACAATCTTGAAACAAAGTAAAACTATTCTTGAGTAGGTTTCATTTTTTGCGAGCTTGAAACTAGGAAAACTATGCTCAGAACTGGTTTCATTGTTTTAATGAGCTTAAAACCAAAAACTAACCGTTCTCAACACTTCTCAATGTAAAGTCCAAAGGTGGGTGGTTGGTAATTTTACCCCATCTTGAGAAGCTAGCGGCTTAACTCCAGAATGATTATAAAAGGCTGGATACATGCCCCCCAAGCTTCGTTTCATTTTCCAACTCTTCTCCCATCGCTAATTTCTATACCAAATTAGATTTTTGGCTACTAATAGGAAAATGTTCACCAAAGGAAGAAAGAGGATCAACTGTTATAGGTAGATGAAATGAAGGTTTAGGTACAAGTTCTTATGAAAGAGTCGACTCAACGGGAGAGGCAATTGTTTCATTTTTTAACGAGCTTGACATAGGAAAAGAACCATGCTCATGAGGGTATGTTTCATTTTTTTAACTATGCTCAATGATCGGTTTCATTTTTTAATGAGCTTGAAATTGAAAATAAACTATGCTCTTTATTGGGTTGAATCCCCATACCTCTATTTATTTTTTTAACAAGATTGAAACACAAATGGGAACCATGCTTGTAGGTATCATCTTTATCATGGATTCCAAGAGGATAATACTCCGAAAGAAATACATGTCAAGGGACAAACCTCGATCATGGATTCCAAGAGATATTCATTAGATGGAAGAACAACACTCTAGAAGGAATACATGTCGAGGAGCACGATAGGGGTAGGGAGAGTAGGCTCTAAAATCCCTATCGAAGAGATCACCATGTCAACTACCATATCTAAGTCAGAATAAGGGAGAGATTTCTTCTCATCCGGAATTGAATACATGGGATAGGTTTCAACATAATTGACCCACGAAAAAGCAGATGATGTTGGCATATAAGGACCATTTAGGGAATTTGGATGGTTGGAAATCATATGAGGTTCAATGAATGAAAGTTGGTTTATGTTCATTAAGTTTCCATTGTGAGGGAAACACATCACTCGAAAGAGGGTGGACACAAAATCTTGCATGGCGTAAACATAGTCTCTCCCAAGGAACAAATTAAGTCCAAGGGGTCATGGACTACCATCACATCAATGTAGACCATTTTTCCCCTCAAATTAAAAGAAAACTGAGGAACGATCCCTAAAGGTTGACTAATCCTTCTGTTAAAATCCAACAGATTATAATTCATCAATGCAAGCTGAGGTGAACCAAGAGATTTCCAAGCATTCAAGGATAGAATGCTAACAAAATCACCTGTGTCTATTATAGTGTTAGTAATATTCCTACCACAAACCTAGACAACGATTTGAAAAGGTGCATAAGAAGGAAGATGAGGTTTTGTTAGAGCATTTTAATTAATGGTAATCGCATTGCTTGGAGGGTGCGCCATTGAAATGGGTGGAATGCCCCCTTTTATGGAGGAATCTGCAATGACAAGAAAGACCTAAGAGAAATCCTCACTCTTGAAAGGAGGAGTGGGATCGACTGATGGGGATATTGAATTGACCACTTGATGGACCAGATCGATCGAGGAGGTACTCAGATAGATCACTTGATGGAATGGATAGATCAAGGAGGCACTCGGATTGATCACTTGGGTTTCACTTTGTGATGGAAGAGTGGGATCAATAGATGAAAGAATCGGATTGACCACTTTATCAACCGGGTCAACTGAGGATGAAATCAAATTGACCACTTGATCAACTAGATTAACTGAGGAGGGAACCGTATTGACTAGTTCATCAGCTAATGGCAGGTTGGAAGAGAGTGTATGGTAACCTATTGGAAGTTGTTGTTGAACATCATCAATATTTTTCAACAGATATTAAGCTTCATCCATGCGGGGACAAAGGTAGGTGCGGTGCATCTCCTTACATAAATGACAAGGAAATTTGACTTTAACCTTCTTATTTCCAACCTGATTACTAGTCTATGGGTCATCATCAACATGACCTACAATGGTTGGTGACATGGATTGAGAAGAAACCTGATACCACACTTCTACAACCTTGGGAATGTTGGTTGTGGAGCCTGATTATCTTCTTGATTTATAGGTCTTTTACTTTCAGCTGTGTTTATACCCCATGAAGTATTTACACCCCAGAAGTATGTACACTCTTCCACGTGGGAGAGTGCAGAGGGGGGGTACCCCCTCTGTGGGGTCTGGGGGCAAGAGGGGGTTTGGGGGCGAAGCCCCCGAAGCAAAAATTGCCTTGTAAAAGTATATTGTAATTTCATTGTAAATCTAGACCGTTCATTATAAGGTCGTAGATCTAATAGTAGAGATTATGTTAGGGTTTTTTGCCCTAGAAGGCAACCCTCTTTTATGAGGGAAATGTATCGTGGCTATGGATGGTGGTGAATATTGTATTCTGAGAGAGGATACTGTGAGAGAAAGAAGAGGAAGTTACAGCGGGTTTTGCTCTAGGTTGTATCCCTTCATTTGTTGGATAATAATAAAGGAAGGACCTGGAAATTTCTCTAGTGGATGTAGCCCACACTTGGTGAACCACGTAAATATGTGTCTCTCTTGTATTGTGTGTCTTCTATGTTTTGTTTCTGCATTTGTTTTATTTTTATTGCTCCACGGTCCTTTTTTTCTAACAATTGGTATCAGAGCATAAGGTAACTCGCAGGAAAAGAGGGTTCCTAGTTCGCGTGGGATCAATGTCGGAAGATGGAAAGTTTAGGGTCGAGAAATTTAACGACCAAAACTACCAGTTATGGAAGATGAAGATGGAAGACTATTTATATCAGAAGGATCTATTCCTACCATTGAGCGGAGTAGCAAAGAAGCCGGTGGCCATGAAGGATGAAGAATGGGAGATTCTTGACAGAAAGGTTCTAGGAACGATACGGCTGAGCCTGGCAGCGTCGGTGGCTTTCAATATTTCGAAAGAAAAGACAACAAAGGGTTTGATGGATGCGTTGGCCAAATTGTATGAAAAAACCTCGGCGTCAAATAAGGTATTTCTAATGAAGAGATTATTTAATATGAAGATGTCAGAAGGTGGGTCTGTTGCAGATCATTTAAATGAATTTAATACGGTTACTAATCAACTAAGTTCTATAAAAGTGGACTTTGATGATGAG
>ML792313.1:57902-68224 GCA_009831015.1 Picea engelmannii | reverse complement strand
CTTCCAACATGCCCTGTAGTGGTTGGAATCATTGCTTCTTTATTTTTTTCTTCTTCTTACTCTTTTGTTTCTTCTTCTCCTTTTCCACCTGGTTAATAACTGTAGATCTTTCACTAAGAGAAGAGGAAGAATGGGAAGAAGACCCTACAAGTGAAGAAGGTGGAGGATTGACATGAGTTTGATGATTTGGGGGTGGAGTGTTTACATATGAATAACTAGGAGCATTGATGTTCACCGGAGTGGAAAACAACCAAACCGGTAACCCAATAGTGAGACCAGGAAGAGTCAAAGTTGCAATGTAAGGTGGACCAATGTGTCTCGCAAAAGGAGAAATAAACAGTATCACTAGAAAAATGATTTCGGAATTGGTATGCCAAGGGAATGACACCATAGATATAGACTCAACCCTAAGGTCCAATAAGAAATCAAAAATCACACACTATAAAATCTAGGAAGCAAACCAAACAAACCAATAACTTCTCACAATGAACTTAGTAGTTTGTGATGAAATCCAACATCATGGGAACACGTGAGAAGGGGTTGGTATGAACAGGTGGATCAATTATGTTGGAGACATCCTTAATAGACTTATGCCATCGTGCAAGTCCCCTTACGAAGAGAGTCATGGGTGACCCTCCAAGGAGCTCGAGTGTGTTTGACCAACATCTGACCCAGGTATAGTGAAGACTCCCCTTCAATTTCACCTTATGTAGAGACCCTACATATTATGGCCACTAAGGTCACCAACTTGCAATCAGTCGTTAGGAGGGTACATTCGACAACTGGTTCCGAAAGTATGGGAAGGATATCAAGTCCAAAATTATCCAAGAGGAATGAGAACAAGAGGACCATAAAAAGCTCCAGAGGACCCTGAATGGATTCGGGATTCACGAAGTTCCGAGACCAAATGAGAATAGTCGATTCTCAAGAAGGACCCCCAATATAATGTCATTCCAGTACATTTGGTTAAGCCTCGGAGGGGTAATCTTCACTTCTCTCTTGCACGCGGCCTCGTGTTTATCCCCTGTGTGAGAGGGGGTCCCGGCTATGCTTATACGGAAATTTTATTTTCTCTCCCTATTGCAAGATTCTAAGTTGGTTTTGGTTTCTTTATCGAGTTCACCTCGCACCGTATTCCAAATCTCTATCCTGATCTATTGTTGATGTATAGGCCCTAAAAACAAAGTTTGTTAGATCATTTTTATTAAGGGATTTATTTTATGGTTGTTGGTTTACTTAAGGGTGCGGTAGTGAAACTAATGATGTTTAAAGGACTCGACTCCAAAAAGGTGTAGAGAATGATGCAATGCAATAATTCATTTTTTATGAAAGCTAGCTAAAGAAGGGAGGGGAGTTCTTTACTCATTTATAATGAGAACTAATAACTTCAACATCATGCAATCTTAATTTTATTTTTAATGAAATGGACAACAATTCAAAATGATGAAATGAAGTTTTCGCAATTTGAAAGAAAACAACTTTCCTAAGCTACTTTTGAAAAAACTCCAATAAAATTTTATGCTTTCTCTTTTTCTTTTCATAAATGCAATTTGAAAGGAATTCCTTCTATTTATTTTCTTTCAATATACAATGTGTAATGCACTAAAAAGTAGGTAACAAGGAAGAAAGAAAATATTCCAATTGAAAAATGCAAAAATCAAGGTTTCAAAACTGAAAAAAGTCTTCCAAATGACTGAAAATAAATCAACACTCAAAGTAATCAAAGCAAGAGTGGGAAATCAATCAAAGCGAAATTGCTCCAAACAATTCTTCAGGGAGATGCCAAGGATATGTATACTACTTGAGGAGGTCAATGAAGAGAGGTATGGTTATACCAAATCAACAATAAGTTCAATAAGATAACAAATGAGTGGCATACAAAAAGAGAGGGAAAATTTTCAAGAAAAATACAAAAAAATTCACAAAAAATGTAAAATTCACAGCAAGAAATATAAGGCAGATCCAAGGTGGATCTGGAGTGTTGAAGAGGGCCAAAAAAAACAAATATTAGTGGGTTTTTTGAAGGATAAATATTAAAAAATTGTTCTCAATATAATGGCCACTCCCTAAAAAGGGAGATAGAGTGATTGGTCGCTCCCTGTGAAGGGAGAAAGGGCGACCATGAAGTATGGTCACACATGGTTAACCTAGAAGGATGGTTGGTCATTCCCTTATAGAGAAAAAAGTGTGACCAAAGGAAGTTGGTCTCTCCCTTATAGAGAAAAATGTGCGAACAAAGGAGGTTGGTCGCTCTGTTTACACAAGGGGTGACCGAACCTGGGAAGTGAAAAAATGGTGGATATGGACGAGATCTAACAAAACTGGGATATGGGTTTCTTCAAATAGGCTCATAAAAGAGTGGGTAAATTATTGGGATGGAACAAGAGCAATTAAAATTGAATATATATTTAGAAAGATGATTCAAAAATTCAACAATCTAAGGGGATTAATATATGGAAAAAACTTCCCTAGTATGGTTTCCAATCTCTTGTAGGGATTTTTCACCCTACAGGAGTTGAGCTACCTTAGGTTCTACCAGTGCCTAAGACAGGAATAGAGACATAAAATAAGGATGTTCCTAGATTTTATTCATACATGAAAAAACCAAAGAGGACGAAAACCTCCCAACTATAAAAGCAATCATGCATGGATTGACAATAGATCTAATAGTATATCATAACACATAATTATACTAATTCTATACCAATGAATACATAAACATATATGAACAATTGGATAGAGGGAAACATCCAGTATGTCTTCTATTAATAAAAGAATCAATATAACAACTTACATATTTAGACTAAAGAGATGGCCTCCTTCTAAGCTCCTTTCCCAAGTCTTGCAACCAAATCACCAGAGTAAATTTGCTAGCTCTTTCCTCCTCCCTTCCCATGGGAAACGGCTTGGTTTTTATAGGGACTTAGGGATAAGGCCATATAGTTATTAGGATAATATTATCAAGATCATAATGGAATCCTTCTTGAGAGTAAACCCTGAGAAATTAGTGGGAAATTGCATCCATCGAAACCAATAATCATAGCATTTGGTAAGCTTCTCACCTCTTGAGAAACTTGACCAAGAAATTATTCACCATTGTTAGATAGGAGATTCAAGCTCTATTTTTTGGGGACTCAAGAGCTCTCCCTAGGAATAATAGGGGATCTATGGTCCCACTTTTCTCCATTGGTGTTCTCAATTCAAAGATCACTTTCCATTTGGGTAGTTATCTTTTGTGTCTATTTCATGCATATTTTAGAATTTAAATGTTCTTAGTTTTCTTTCATTTCTTGGTTATTTGTTCTGTTGTTTACTATCTTGTGGATTCACTAATCTACTAATCATTTATGTGTTGTCTTGTTGGTCCAACAAGGAAGTTAAGGGTCCTCTTTTTTCTCAACCAGATGGCAAAAGGAACCCAACATATTGGTGACCATATTGGGGATTGGGATCAAATTCCTTGACTTTTGGACCTCTATAGATTGCATTCTCACTCTTGTCTGTATGCATGTGTCAAAATCATCCTACACCAGTCCTTAAACTCTACAATCAACCTCCTAGTTGGGAGAATTGAATTGAAATTTTCATTCCCACCGCAAACCTACATCTATGCGGGTATCGAAGAAACATATATGCGAAAGTGCATCATTTGCGCTATGTTTTATGTGTTAAACTTGCATAGAACCACATGGATTTTTTACCTAAAAACCTATGTAAACTGTGAAATTGTCAGGAAAAAACCTGTGTTGATCCACCCACACAAAATGTGCATCTGTCGGTTTCAAACTCGTGTGGATCCATGCAACTGTGCAACTTTTAGGCCCAAAGCCATGCGTATCCACATGAATCTGCAATTTTTTATTTTATTTTTTACGTTTCTTGCACTTTGTAAAAGGCACATAAACTAGGCTTTGATTTCTTTCTTGCATAGGTACCTATCCATACATAAACATCTAATGGGACAAAAGTAATCATATCATCTTTCCCTTTCTTTATTGCCACATGGATGGATCGGTATAGCATTTGAATTTCAAAACTAAAGCTTTTCTTTTACAATTACCACATTAAATTGATACTAGGAGAATATGTTGACAATATTGGAGTGTGTTCTTTCCTCACACCTTTGAGTGATCTTGGAAATCAGAAAAAATGATTTCTTAAGAAACCTCCATATCCCTTTAAAATCAATCATTTTTAGGAGAGGCCGATACCTCTTAGTTTGCTCATTTTTACAAACTAAATCAATCATTTCAGGAGAGACCAATACCTCTTGGTTTTCTTTGTTGAAAAATAATATAAAACATTTGTAAGTTCCCATACATGCCCACATGTGCACAAGCTTAGGATAGTTTCAAATTTTTAGAGCAAACAACCAAGGAAGTTTAAAGATTTGTAAGGGCCCATACATGCCCACATTTCTAAAATCTAGGGATAGTTTCAAAAGATTTCTTAGATTAGATAACATTCTAGGGAGATTGAAATCTCAATAGTAAGGATCCATATTTCCGATATGCTAGTTACTTATGGTTTTTTCAACCTTTGCAAGGTTTGTTTGTGAAATTTAGTAAGTTAGAGATAAAAAAGATTTGTAAAGGACCAAGCGATGTCCACATGTTAAAATTATGATCACTAACTTATTGAAAATAACTACATACTTCCATTTCTTGCACACAACATCACCACATATACAAAAGATTTTTCATTATATACTTGAAACCATAGTGTTATCTTCTCCACACACTCATAAGTGATCTAAGAGGATTAGAAGGGTTTCATTTGTTTAGTGAAAAAAAAAAATCTCACACCATTTTTAATCAATGAGGTTGGCCCATGACCCCAACATCATACCCCTTTTTCACATCCTAAAAGAAACCATTAAACAACACATCTTTAACCTCCAAAAGAGGAACAAAAAAACAAATTGTATTCTCAATTACTATTTTGGGGATAGACATCCAAATAACTCCCCATTATCAGTTTCTCATTGAAACTTAGAAGTTGTGCAATAGGGTACCAAAATCCTCCATATCAAGCATTCCTACACCATAAGGTAAGGAAACACCCGTGAAGGGTCAAAGGTCAAGGTCCAATTGTTTTTTGCATGCCTCCTTGGGTCACTCAACCCTTGGAAAGCATCTATCCTGTGACCCATTTTTGAGGTTAAAAATCTAAATTTTGTGCTTGATCGAGGTAACTTAGTGGAAAATATATATATTTTATCTACCCAAGTGGTATTTGTGGGTTGCAATCGCACCTCAATCAGATTTCGAACAGTTCTTGGTAAATATCGCCAGTATTTTCTAGATATGCCCCCTTCACCCCTCATTATAATTGATTGTTCATACCTTCACTATCTCCTCTTCCAGTAGATTCATGCCCCACTATTGAATGATTTTGGAAGGCCCGGTGCTTTTTGAGAGGAAGGACGATAGGTCTATTAGGACATGTGCATTTTATTTAATTTCCCCCATGCGGATAAGACCATCAACCATTTTATTTAATTCCCCCATGCAGATAGTCCACATTTATCAAATCACTTGTACATTTATTCTTCTCACTACCACATGAACACATTCACATATAGTCTAGAATCATAGGGGAACCACAACATCCCCACCATTATATACACTAGAGAAACCTCCCTCCAATCTTGGGAGGTGTCCCCAATTCGGTGGATGCATCATCACAACCAGCACACACACCAATGAGTTCCATTTTTTTAAGATTAGATTTGCTTGGGTCCACCATGCTAAGCACCACTATCCAGAACAATCCACCCATCTAATATCCCTTCCTCTTCAGGAGTTGGCTCTCCAACCATCAGCCACCATGGAAAGACCACAAAACCTACCATATATAACCCCATCCTTTTCTTCCTATTTAGGACAAACTTGCCCCCCCTCTCCTATTTATATTGGTCATCCACCATTCACAAGGAGTAAGAAGATAAACACCCACTATCAGCACCCACGGCATGGGAACAATGCTTGTACAGATGGGGGCACTCATAGTTCCCACCATAACTATAATCAAACCAAGAATATATGTACCACCCATACATGGACTAATCACCATTTCCCATTTTGTGAGCTCTATGTTCACCTGGCCCATCAGTGCCCTGAACTCAATCCAGAGCTATTACAAGAAGTTCATTTGCAGTGCACGCAACACTATAAACTTATTAGTTCTACTTACACTACTTTGACATGCACCCTCCCCCAACATGCACCCATTACTCCATCATGTGAGGTTTCATGCACCTCAACATCATTTTTTACCCCTCACACCCATTCTACCTCACGACTGAGGCTCAATCATATAGACTTCTAGGAACCCCTTCCACCTCTAGTACCAAAATGTCTACTAGACCTTATCCTTGTAAGGAAAATGGAAGTGTATACCCACACCATCATGAGCCATCACTCTTGATTGGGATCAACTTATCCAAGCACGACTTCCATCTTATACCCTATTTCAAATACGAGTCATCATTAAAAAATTTACAGTTTATCAGTGTATAATATATTATGGGGCATCCTCATGTATTATGTCTTCATCATATTGGAAAAAACTAGGCTCCCCTACCCTTATCCCATCAATGACTGAGTTAAGATTCTTTGATGGTAGACCATGCTCTCCCTTAGGGATCTTACCTAATCTCCCCATTGAGTTGGATGGTAAGATGGTTTTGATCAATGTTTTTGTCATTAATGGTCTGGTGGATTACAATATTCTCATGGGCCATGATTTCAGCTATGCCATGAATGTTGTGGTGTCTTCACTCTTTCAAGTTGTGATATTCCCACATGAGGGATGCATCATCACAATCAATCAACTCTCCTACATTGATCCTACCCATAGGATTATCATAATAGAATCACACACCATGTTTCTCACATTGATTCCATACACTATGTGTCCACTGCCACTAGTCATGCAACATCCACTCCCCCCTAAAAATAATCACATGCCTCTAGAACCACCTCCTAACCATTTTGGCTTGGAGTTTGGGTGGATTCATTCATCCTTGGGGGAATCCATGCATGTTTCTTCTCCAAACCCAATATAAACCATGAAATCTCAAATACATTATTCCAAGAAGATGAACAATTATTTGAGGCCACTACTTCTTTCAGTGATTCTAGTGATAACCTCCATCTAGGTTCTTCTTTCCACTGTCGTCAAGGTCCTAAAAATTTAATTGGTGCACCCTCTAGTATTATCTCCCTTTATAAGGTAATTACTCCCTCTCAAATAATATCATGTCTTATCACTGATATGGATATCAAGGACTCCAGTTCCAAGATGATCAATGATTCCCATATAGGATATTTTTCCACACAATTTAATATCCCAAACCCCCCTATGGATATTACACAAAATGGTGGATTTGATACATTATTCTAGATCCTCTTTGGTGGATGTTCAACTTTAAAATGCATATTTTTATACCTTTAGTCCATCATCTTGGTTATTTGTAAACAACCCTTCCCCCAGTCCTCATATGATAATACATGGGGAAGCACCACTTTCCACCTTGGTCCCATAAGACCTAGCTCTCAACACAACACCAACCCATAGCATACCCTTCATGGGAACCATTATAGCATCACATTATGTCCAATGCCCCTATATATCATGCAATTAAAAGCCACATGGCCTAATCATAATGATCCACCAAGATAGTTTCATTACTTCTTGTGGCGAGGCCCCCTTAGCCTTGGCCATTTTTAGTTACCCCTATAAGGGAAACGCGACCTCCTTCAAGGAGTGCCTTTTTCATGAACCCATCATTCCTTGGCCTCCCTTAGGGAGGGCCTTGTTTTGGAACCCATGGTTCCCTCGCCTCCTTCAAGGAGTTCCTTTTCTAGGAACTCATTGTTTTGTGGCCTCCTTCAAGTATTTCCTTTTCCAGGAACCCATCGTTCCTTGGAATTCCTTAGGGAGGGCCTTGTTTGGGAACCCATGGTTCCCTGGGCTCCTTCAGGGAGTGCCTTTTCCAAGAACTCATTGTTTTTTGGCCTCTTTCAAGGAGTGACTTTTTTCGAAACCCATCATTCCTTGGCCTTCCTTAGGAAGGGCCTTATTTGGGAACCCATGGTTCCCTAGCCTCCTTCAAGGAATTCCTTTTCTAGGAACTCATTTTTCTGTGGCCTCCCTTAGGGAGTTCCTTGTTAAATAACCCATGGTTCCCTAGCCTCCTTCAAGGAGTTACTTTTTTAGGAACCTCTTTTTCTATGGCCTCCCTTAGGGAGGACCTTGTTCAGGAACCCATGGTTCCATGTCCTCCTTTAGGGAGTGCCTTTTTTAGGAACACATCGTTCATTGGCCTCCCTTAGGGATTTCCTTGTTTGGGAACCCATGGTTCCCTAGCCTCCTTTAGGGATTTAATTTTTCAGGAACCCATTGTTTTGTGGCCTCCCTTAGGGAGTGCCTTGTTGAGGAACCCATGGTTCCCTGGCCTCCTTAAGGGAGTTTCTTTTCAAGAACCCATTTTTCCTTAGCCTTCCTTAGGGAGGGAATTGTTCAGGAACCCATGGTTCCCTGGCCTCCTTTAGAGAGTTCCTTTCTTAGGAACCTATCGTTCCTTAGCCTCCCTTAGGGAGTGACTTGTTCAGGAACCCATGGTTCCCTAGCCTCCCTTAAGGAGTTCCTTTTTCCAAGAACTCATCATTCCCTACCCTCCTTCAGGGATTGTATTTTCTAGGAACTCATTGTTCCTTGGCCTCCTTCAGGGGTCAACCAAAAATTTCATCAAGGTCCCATTGTTTCCATCAATGTTAAAAGAATAAGTATACACACTCATTAGCATGATTATCAAATAAATTTTGTATGTTTTTTTTTATTTTCAGATATTTTTAACGTTGGGTATTTGGTTTTTATGTGCATAGGTACTTGCTACAAAGACATACAACCCATTCAGTATTGGCCATCCCATGTCCCCTTCAGGTATATGTTCACAACTAACATGCACTCACACCCTCTGAAAACAACAACATATCATAGTTATACCCCTTGACATTTACCCTTAGGATCCTCACACCCGGATTTGTGGTACCATGACCTCCATTACATTTAGGTATTGTCAACCAGTAGCATTCTCACCTCCATGAGTTGTCCCACATATATTTACCCCTTGGCATATTGACACTCATGTTGTTTTATCCATTAGGCTTGGGAGTCCTAGTAGTGTTACACCCTAGGGTAAGAATCTCATACTTCTTCCTCATCATCATACTAACCACCCCATTATGTACTCCCACATCATGTTTTTTGTTACATTAAATGCACCTTCGTATTATCATTAACCCCCCATGTCACCCAACATCAATTTCCCATCTACAATTTCATCCTCCATCCATCTACCTGGTATAGAAACCCACCCTTCATCAATTACATTCCTCTACTTTAGACCCTCGAGGCCAAGCCACACTTCACTGGGGAACATGTTTATGTACATGTAATGTCAACCCAATAATCCTTTATTCATTTAGTAATTGTATAAGGCACATTTCAAATTTCAGCAAGTAGAGTATATTTTTTTCGTCGCAACCGATGGCATCTTTTTCCTTGGCACACAACAACCCATGTCACCCTTGGTTGGGGAATTCCCCTTTCATCACCAATTTTGAAATATATCCCTATAGTGGCCCAAATATCAACTATCACTAAAAATGCTATCCCAAAGATACATATTATGACTTATCATCCATTCCTTTGCAGTCTCACCCATTCAGCACAATTTACCCAATATTTGGTCGTCCCCCTGACACCAGATCATGTTTTATGGTTGCTGACATTATTCCATCTTCCCCCAACAAAGGGAATTTATCGAGTCCCATACATATTTAATGTCATTCATGTCATCCGTCCATCCATCCTCTCCTCCATTTAGTCTTTGATACCCATTTTATCAAATTGATGCCAAGGAGACCTTTGCTTCTTGCAGTCATTCCACCTTCTTTGTCAACGTCAACACAAGTTTCCAGGAAGGTTGAAGTATCTTATCTCTCATTCCCTTATTAATGAATAGTCTCAGATGGCACAGAAAGAGTCTTCATCACTTTCTGATGTCATTTACCCCCATGACATTCGACTCCAACAAAGTTTCATGTTATGGTGGGTGTTGTTAGCACATATTATTGCTAAAGGGGTTCTTTTTCCCTTAGGAAGTGGCACCTTGGTCAAAATGCATGAAAATGGGAATACAAAACCCACTTTTCCTCCTTATCCTAAGTCTAGCACTCGAGTGCGTTGTACTAAGGGGTGTGTATATCTGGGTGGATGAGATCTGTGCACTTAGTTCTATGGTGCTCAGCCCA
>ML792313.1:32308-57809 GCA_009831015.1 Picea engelmannii | reverse complement strand
ACCTACCGCCTCTACTTATTTCCCTCTCTCCCGTTGCTAGATATCCTCCACTTACATCACCCACTCACGCCTGTCCCCTAGTCACTATCATATCTTCCTATCACCTTCTACCATGTGTACCCCTCTCCCGCTCCATGTCACATCTCTCATTTCCCCTCCACCTCTCGCTACCTCACACTTTTCCTCCACTCATCGTCCTCCCAACTTATCACCAACTGACCTTCGCATCTTACCCTCTCACCTCCTGCCATGTGTCTCCCACTCCATGTCACCTCCACTTGTGTTTTTATTGTCCCCACTATGTCGACCACTGCAACCTCTCCTCTGCCTCCTCGTCACCTTCCCATGCCACATCACCTCCATCTAATCACACCTCAGTGCCCGTATTTCAATGCCCATGCTATCCCAGTCACCCTCATCTATCGTGTTTTTTCACTTGGTTGTCGAGCATGTGTTGTATCCTATTGAGCCTACACCAATCACCTCGCTAGCTCCTCCTCATCAACATCCATGTCTGGCTGCTAATATCTCCACAGTGGTCTAGCGAAGCACAAGTCACCACAGTCAGCATCCAAAGACCAATCATAGTGACATGTGTCGCGTTTGACTTCTTCCCACTCTGATCCCAATGAAGAAGTGAAAACAAGGAAGGTGGTTGAGACATCGTCTCCTTCCATAAATGGAAGGACATAAAATGAAAAATCGTGGAAGCGGGCATTCAGTCAAATATGCCAGAGATCGTGTCTGACAGAAGACTACATGGGCAGTCTGACCAATGTATGCATGTGTAGCATGACAGAGAATCTCATCAATGAAAATCCTTGAACGCATGACATGATCATGCCTTGAGCAATCGGAGCCAGTTTTGAGTGTATGTAGGCATTTTTTCCATTTTGTTAGTGTCGATGGTTGAGCTAAGCTCTCGTGTTGTAAATTTTTAATGAAGCCTCTGGTTCTCTGGTTATGTGTTGCAATTTGAGACTTCTTGTTTAATGACAGTCAGCCTTCTTTTCCATCTCTTTTGCCTCTGATACTGAAGGCTCGGGCATGGATGATCCAGTCGATTTGTTGTAACCATATTGTGATATAGGTTTGATTGCAGTATTGTTATAGTTTCTTAAGTTTCCTAGAGTTTTGGATCCAAGAGGATCTTGTATTTGAAGCTTTTCCTCCTTAGGTTGTTGTAAGACCTAATGTCCATAGTAGGACCTTACATTTTCACCTCAATTTCTTCCTCCTGCTCACCCTTACTACTACTTGCTGACTGAAGTTGGATCAAGACCTCATCTACCTGTGCAAAGCAGCCCGATTTTCTGAGTTAAAGAGATATTATCCTGAGTCTGCGTCCATTAGACCCCCCTTAAATTTATTCATTCTAAAATACAAACTGATGGGTACTAGGCTTACCTTACCTACAATCAGGAGGTGACTTCTAGTGCTAACAGGTGTTACTATGTGATCATTGCAGTTTTCAATAACAATCGAAGACCTATGAATTCGCTAGGCCATCAATGAATCTGAGTTATTCATACCTCGATCCAGAGCTAGTTCAGTCATTTGAACCATCATCTGTCATTTTTTTATGCCCTTGGGGGCATTGTAGACATCCACTTCATCAACAGTTTCAGTGGTCGTCATTTTATTTATGGTTTCATGACACAAGCATGGGTTATTCCCACATCGTTTGTACCCAAATTTATATTTCAATTTTTGGAGAACACCTAGTTCCCATCAAGATTTTGTTTTCCTCCAACAAATCAGTCCTACAATCCTCCTTAGATAGAAGCTACAACTCTCCTATTCACAAAAGAAACTATGATGTATTTCATCTATATGTATGTTCCTAACCTCACACATTAGGGGGCATATGTTATCACTAGAAAATTTCTCACAAGAAATACAGACAAAAGTTGAAGAAATGATTAGCACAAACACAACATACTTTCAACATGTACAGGACCTACTTCATCAAAATGAAAAAACTATATAAAAAGATGCATGAATTCCCATGCACTCCCACCAAATTCAGTGCACACACATATGCGTGGATAAGCATGCACTTTGCACGGTTTTTGTGACTATCATAGATTCAACATATGCGAACGTGGAAAAGATGCATTTATGGATTTGTTCAGGCCTCAACCACTTTTAGGCTGAAGTGAATCAGGACAGGACCCCAAGATCGACCCAAAATTTTGTCTTGGGATGACTGAAAGGATGGGATGTACCTCTAAAGGCCTCCCATTCACACTTGGAACATGTTATGAAATATCTTGATATGGTCCTATAAATACATGGCCATTGTATGTTTAAAAGGAAGGAATTCATTGTATTGTTATGCTTCCCATTTTATCTTAGAGAATCCATTGATTCTCTTAACATCCCATTGAGCAATCATATCATTTGGTAAGCTTCCGCCTCTTGAGAAACTTGACCGAGAAGTTCTTCACCATTGTTATATAGGAGATTCAATCTCTATTTTGGGGGGACTCAAGAGACCTCTCGAGGAGGAATAGAGGATCCATAGTCCCACTTTTAACCTTTGGTGTTCTCAATTCAAAGATCACTTTCCATTTGGGTAGTTATATTTTGTGTCTATTTCATGCATCTTTTAGAATTTACATGTGCTTAGTTTGGTTTGATTTATTGCTTCTTTTTTTTTATTTACTATCTTGTGGATTCACTAATTTAATAATAAATTATGTGTTGTCTTGTTGGTCCAACAAGGAAGTTAAGGGTCCTCTTTTTTCTCACCCAAGAGGCAAAAGGAACCCAACAAGACTTCTCCTCATAGTGTTCACAATTAAATTGCTTAAACCCTCTGCAACAACAAGAAATGGGAACAGAGACAAGGGACATCCTTGGAAAATACCCCTCAAAGAGTGAACTAATGAGGACAGGGAATGATTTATAAGGACTACAAAGGATGTCGACTCGATACACCCCATTGTTGAGGAAAGTAATTCCAAAATCCTCACTCAATCATTTTCGAATCTCATCAATCTAGGTGGGATAGATGTGATTATAACCCTAGGATTACAGCCTATAAAAAATATCAGTCGGACCTTGAGAAATATATTATTAGATCTAATGTTAGTTTATAAATATTAAAATCTCGTGTCTTTTAAATTAAAGAAAAAAAAATGTAGAAATCTTACTTGTAGAATAAATTTATGAAAATATGTGAATAAGCCAAATGAATGAAGGCATAAATCTGAAAAATTAGTATACAACAAACATCATAAATGAGAATAAATCAACAAATAGATTTATTAGCCTCAATATGAGTTACAACCAAGTTTATCTTTTCAAACCCCTAAGAGAGTTTGGATCAAAATTACACTTAGAATTCTAAGATGTTATGTGACTCTTACATAGATAACTAGTTTCAAAAAGATAAAGAATGGAACAAAAAAATTGAACTGGATTAGTCCAAGCTACAAGTGCATCATTGTCTTGAACTATAAAAAACTAGCATTAATCAATATTGAGATAAATTTAGAACTTCCAACTAAAGACAAACAGACATTCAATAAGAATGAATGACCTTGGAGCATGTCAACAATCAATTCTTCCTAGTCCTTTCTTTGCCACCTTTAGAATAAACCTTATATCAACAAGATAACTCGACTCTAAAGAAACTTAGAATGGAATGAATGAACAGATAATATTCTCACTTGAGGATAGAGAAAACCTTATCAGGAGTTTTACTTCTCTATTTTCTCCTATTGTTACAAGGAAAATCTCCCTATGGCCAGGGGTAAACCACAACAGACGAAAATGATTGTAGAAATCAACTCTAATCTCAGGTATTCTATATAAGCAAACATGCTAACAAGACAAGATAAAGATCCTACCTTGTCTAGACGTTCGATAAAGTCCATCGTTGAGCACTTGACTCAAATTAATACACTTGCAACTTGTCCTCAAAAAACAAGAAACGCAAGCATATGGTGATAATATGTAAAGTTAGCACATTCAATAGCATAATCCATCAACATTCATAACAAATATTCCCATGGAATAACAATTCAAATATTTTCAAGATATTAATTGGATGACAAAAGAGTATTTCTATTAAAATGTAATCACCAGAAGTGAATGAATTACAAACTTTTGTGTTGGCATGGTTCAGAACCAAGAAACTAAGTCCCTTCCATTTGGGCCTCCACCACTTCAATCTTCCACCAAAGGCAAGCTCATGTAAGAGAGACAATGAGGTTCTCAATCAAGTAGAGAAGAGCTTGGGGGATAAATAATGTGTTCAGACTTAAAAGGAAAAAGGGATGCAGACTCAATATGAAGTGAATAATTTCTCCAGAGTAACTTTTCTCTCAAAGTTCAATTCTTCTCCTCTTTTCCATAGCTCGGATATGGCCCATTTATACCCTTCAAATGGAACTGAAGGGTTGATTCGGGACATTTCCAGTATATGGAAGGTCAAGGATCATGGATCCCATGACGTGACATGGAAACCCAACATTATTTTTTAATTTTGTCCACAAAACCTTATGTACGCAGGTTGTAATGGTGAAACCTGTGTATACGCATGTTGCATAATAGTTAGGGCACATATATGTGGAAAAATATTGTTTTTAGCTCTGGGATTTGCAAAAATAGACTTCAAGTTTGCATAGGAAAATGGAAAAAGGCCTTCTGAGAAACTTTGCATAGGGTGAGGAAAATCTTGCTATAACAGAAGCCCCCTAATGTGTGAGGTCAGAGGAGTATCTGCGATGGACGAAATACATTATAATACCCAGAAGTGGAGTAATGGAGACTCAGTTGGAAGAACTGATTGCTCATGAGAATATTACAATCTGTATTGACTTTGTGCACATGGCTGCCAATTTGAATTGCATTGCAGATCCATGAGAAAATATATCAAATAGTTGTTCATGGCCATGAATAGGAAATACAAAGGTGGCTACATGCCAAAGGTTGTCATAGTCATGAACAAGGCCCAGTAAAACTAGTCTCAAAATCAATCTAAAGATGTATGTATACAATGGAGTACAATCTGATCTCCCATGATCACTGAAGTCACATAGCTACTAGTCCAATGAAAGATAGTAACAACTCAAGAAAGATGTGACTATGAATTGATGTCTTCAATTCTTCTACATGATCCGCCAAAGGTGTAATTCTACATTGTGTGAATAAAGGAGTTGAGGTCGAACATAATGAGACTTTGTTTGAATATCGATCATTAAGGTATACCATTAATAAATGTGATATGACCTACCGATAATGAAAGTAGGTATCAAGGCATCGAGTACATTCTTACAAGTGTGAATAAAGGTGTCGAGGTCGAACACTTGAAGTATCCATCGATCAATAGACATTGATGTATTCCCAATTGTTGATGGTGGGAGAACCTTCCACTAATGACTACAATCCTCTAGGTACTCATAGGACTCTAGATCTCATTTCCAGAATAGATGGGTTGAAGTAGATGGAAGGAGACCCATTGAAAGGAGAGCATTGAGGAATCTCTCATCATTTAGCATGAGGTATAAAGAAGGAGCTTTATTAATTGGAAGAAATTGGATGAAGAACATGTTCATGAACCAACAACTCTGTGCATCTTTCGCGTGTGCCACATGCAAGCGGTACATGAAAAATACCCTCTGAATAGCATCCAATAAGGAAAAATTGTTGACAAAGGAAAGGAAACTATCAATAAGGATAATGGCCTACAATGCACTACACAAATCTCGATGTGTGAATAGATTTATTTCCGTCAAACATAAGGGAAACCTCCTAGTCAGTGACCAATGATGAAATGTTGACTGCTAGGTTCAAGGTTACCTACCAATGATGAAAGTAGGACCAGGGTTCATGATAGGACTACAATTTCATGTAATTCAGATACATACTGAGGGTATGGTTGACATGCAAAGTCAAGATTTCTCAGTAATGACCGACACAAGTTGATAGACATCCTTTGAAAAAGAGCATGAGACATATGGAAGACTCTGGAAGCATAAACTCAATGATGAAACTTTGATATGTAGGAGGCATCAATAAAACTCTCCATAGGGACTGGAAGATTAACCAATCATGGGAGTAAACTCTACCGAATGGGCTCAGCTTCCCAAGGTCATGCTAAATCCAAAATTTTGATGACAAGTGGACTCAAAAAAAAATTGTTTTGTTCAAAAGAGACACGACTGCTGCCAATATAAGATAATATTCTTTTCCCGCCCGTCTATTTTTGTTTTTTCATAGTCAAATAAATGTTATGATACAAAGGAGGAAACGAGTGTCGCAAGTAAGCAACTAGTTCTAGTGGTGGAACATACCTATCCTCAATGTAAGGTGGTGCACATGGTAGATGGACGCTTGGGGGAATGTTTCCTCTCGGGTATAGGGTGTCAAGATGGAAAGGATAAACAAGGCTCTGCTTGGTTGATGATGATGCAAATTGCTTAGGTGATAGGATTATAATTCAAAAGAGAGAACCGACAATAGACTCGATATTGAAAGCAAGGGAATGAGATGCAATTTCAACTTAATGCCAAAAAATGTCATTTTTCGTAATCTTAGTCTACTTGGTTTGAAAAAAGGGGTAAAATTGCACCAAATAGACGTCCTTTCAAATCCAATTTATGAGTGTGAAAGAGACAAGTTCACTCGGCAATATTTTCACTTTTTGAGAGAGTTGAAAAAGAGATTAAACCAGACTCGTTGGGAGTCCTCTAAGTATAGGTCAACATGATTATGAGTAAGAAATTAAGTTCAAACATAAGGTCACGGAGTCAAACTTTTTGCAATAGGAATCAAGGCCACTTATGTTCTAATCAGTGGAGTGATTGAGACCCACAGTTTATGAATTGTGCACCTCACTGTTGGCTAACATGAAGAACCATATGACAGAATGCAAACTTGGTAGAGAGAGGAACTTCGGGTTCGAATTTATCCTATGTAATTTTTTCTTCGAGCAGGTTCCAAGCTTGGGCCCTAGAGTTAAGACTATTCTGCATGGATCTCGTGATCTAGCTATGGCATGGTGGACCAAGGTGATGAGGAAGAAGGGGGGGGTAGGGTGCCAACACCCTACAACGATGATTTTTTCTTCTGGTGGAGTCGACAGGTGATGGCTCTAGAGGAATACCCTTACGCAAGGATTGACCTCTGAGGAGATCCAGACATGTCGTTACCACCAGGCTCCGTTGACACATCTTTTATTTTCTTCGATAGTCATGGAGGCATCTTAACACTCCTCATATAGACTCTCTAGGTGTATGAGGCATTGTTCAAGATCGAAAATGTCAGGTAGGAGCGCAACTTCCAATCTAAGAGAACAGATTTTGCATTCAATAGGTAGGATCTACTCCACACCGTGCACTAACTGGAAAGGAGAAAAACCAGTGGAAGTCTTAACCGAGGTTCGGTATGCCCAAAGTGTTGGGTAAAGCATGATATGCTAGTCAGGTCTACTCTAGCTGAAAGTTTTTTGCAAAATGACCTTGAGAGACTTGTTTATGGCCTCTACTTGTACATTTTCCTGGCGATAGTAAGGGGGAAATGACCATGTTTCAACCCCAGTTTTGATGATAATTCTTTCATCATTTCATTCTAAAAGTGACTACCATGATCAGTTACAATCTCACTCGAGATTATGAACCTAGCTATAATTTGATTGAACATGAAGAAAGAAACAATATTGCCATTGGATTTAATTGTAGGAATGGCCTCGACCCAATTAGTAAATTAATCTACGGCCACGATAATGTGTTGATACCCCCCAGCCGAAGTTGGGTTTCAATACACAAAATCCACCCCCCACTTGGTGAAGGGACCGACGGTAATGAATGGATGGAGAGGGGCTGGATGTGGGTGCATTTTCCGAGTGAACACCCAGCAGGAGTGACACTTCTTAACCTCTTCGATGCAATCTTTAAAAATAGATGGCCAAAAATAAATGGCTCACAAAATTTTTGGGGTTTTCGCAAACCTAGATAGATGACCACCACAAGCCCCACTGTGGCAGTTGTTTAGAATGGACTCGGCTTCTTCATGAGTCAAAAACGACGCAGGATATTTTCTACTCCTCAGCGATATAGAGTGTCGTCGATGATAAGGTATTTCTTATCTTGGTATCGTATATGTCGTCGATCATCTCGCGAGAGATGTTGAGGGAACTTCAAATTTTGAAGATAGAAAAAAATATCTCCATGCCAGGGGTTCGATGATGAGACAAGGAAAATATGTTCATCTACAAATGAATCAACATGAATGACATCCTCATCTAACCAAGGGAAGTCAAATATTAATTCTGCAAAAAATAGTGACTTTTTGGACTTCGCAGAAGCGAAATCGAGATCAAATTCTTGTAGAATGACAATCCATTTATTGTACTTTCCCCCTATGATACACCTAGTAAGGATGTATTGAAATGTATTGACATCAGCAACCACATTATTTTTTCAAAGCAATACATAGTGTCGTAATCTTTGAATTGCATGAAAGGAAGCCAAAGCTATATTTTCAACATAACAATATTTGAGTTCATGGCCGACTAAGTTTAGACTAAGATAGTAAATGACGTTCTCATGGAGCTCGTCATCCTCTTGAACCAACACCATACCAATCATCTCTTTGGATGTGGTGAAATAAAGCAAGTAATATCTATCGTAGTCTGGAGACTTCAAGAGACGCATGAACCCCTTAGTAATATTGGCATAGTTCACTATAAACCGTCGTAAAAAGTTAGCTTTCCTCTGTAAACCTTGAAGTTGACAAACAATGTATGGGGGAGGAAATTGAAGTATTTCCTCAACCTTTAACGGATCTATCATGACCCCAGTCTCAGAGACTAAAAATCCTATAAGTCGACCTGACCTCATGCAAAGGATGAATTTAAAAGGGTTCAAATGGATGCGATAATCATGACATCATTCAAAAAATATTCAAAGGTGTTTAGGGTGATCCATTGTCTGATGGGAGTGAGCAGCAAGATAGGTGAGATAAGATTCGACTATATGCTTGATATCATGAAATGGGAAGGTCATAGCTCATTGGAAGGTTTCTCTGGCATTCTTAAGGCCAAAAGGCATCTTCTGGTATGCGAATGTACCCCAAGGGAAAATAAATTCCGTCTTATGTTGGTCCTCAAGCTTAATTTGAATTTGGTTATACCCTGGAAATCCATCCATAAAAGAAAAAAACATTGCTTCCCTCACATTCATTGAGAATATGATCAATGAAGGGTGTCGGGAAGTTGTCTTTGGGACAAGATTTATTCGGGTCACGAAAATCCATGCATACGTGGATGGTTCCTTGATTTTTATTCACAGGAACAAGATTGGATACCCATTCAGTCAAGGGAACTAGGTAATAAATCCAGCGTTAAGTAGTTTTTCTACATCTACCTTAATAGCAAGGGTCTTCCTAGGATTGACAGCTCTAAGTCATTTCCGAATAGGATTAGTATCCAGGTAGGTTTTAATATCATGTTCAATAATTCAAGGGTGTAACATGTCGGGTTCTGAACCCCCATTTTAAATAATGTATTGTTACAATACTAAGAAGCCAGAGTGCCCAAACAATTATTAAAAGGCAAGTGAGCCTAATAAATGTAATGTTTTGATCATTATTAATAATAAACACATCGTTGGATGCTAGATGGACAAGGAATAAAATTATAGGGGGCTATGATTACACAAGAGAGGGGGCTTGAGGGGATAAATGTTATTTCATGTTCTATTTACCCTTTTGTCTAAGGGAGGGGATCAGTTGCAAAATATTCTTGGGGGAGGACAGGAGGTTCTTGATTCCCCACGAAATACTTAAATCACCCCTGGACTATTGGGGGGTTGGCTGATAGCTCATTCGCTCCTTCATCATTTTATGCGTTCATTCACTTGCTCACTCGTTCATTCATTTAGTACTTACCTATCACCCATTGATACATCCTCATTTGCATCTTGGCTTGGGAAATGGAAAGGAACTGCTGAAGATTAGCCATGGTTTTGTTGGTTGTAGTGGTCATTGGTGTAATCCATCCATGAATTGAGGCTTGCATGTCTGAGATGCGTTGTCCTGTGTCCATCTTTGTTCACAGCTGCGAGTCCTGAGAGTTACAACATTGAGATTCTTAACCAGTTGTGCTGGAGCCAAAAATAAGGAGAAGGATTTCCTGAGGGACTGCGTGGCAGATAATGGTGGAGGTCCATTCTCTTGGGTGGTGCAGGCTGGGTAGAAGAGATTTGGGTACTTGGATTGTTGTGAGTGCTGGGAAAGCCTGTGAGAGCTTGAGTGTTGATTGGTTTGGGAAGCCAAGTAACACTCTGGAACCATCCTTGTGGATTCATAGCCCTGGCTGGAAGGTGACACTGTTGTTGATATTTAGAGAAGTAGTGTCTACGGTTGGGTGGAACATCCTTGGTCTGCAGCCAGTTGGTGTTATATTTTATAAAGATAAGTGTTCTCTGTTATGGTATTAATTATTTGTATATGAATGTATTCCATTGTGTATTTATTTATCGTATGATTGAATCTTTAGAGTACGCATGCTTGTTGGTTATTGTTGTACATGTCGTTAAATCCTTTCTTTTGTGTCCTTAATTCATTTAAAAGGTATCGGTAAGAGAAAGAAGTACATGGGTGGGATTGAAGGTGGCATACCCCGGCCTGTGGGTGGTCGGGGTGTGTTATAGATTGGTATCAGAGCAAGGTTAAAATATCGGGCCAGTATGGGTCGAGACTGTTGGTCAGAGTCTCGTGGTTGAGATCAAATTCTGACCATGAAGTTGAAAATATTAGGAGGCATGGCATTGCAGAATCTACACATGAGTTAGAATGTCAGAGATCCTTTGTAAGGGTTTGAAGGATCGTGACCGTCCCCTTCGAATTCAGGAGTGATCGCCACTATGGGATCAAGAGAGATCTAGGATTGTTGGATCGGAGGGTAGGTGAACAAGGGTCGTCCGATGAAAGTGAAGAAAATGCTAAGTCACAACTGTCATATCTCATTGGAGAGAGATCAACAGCCAAGAGGCATTGCGGGGAACCAAGTTGCATGGGAGTTAATTCCCCAAGGTAGTCCTGCAATCCAAAGCACGATTTCACCGAGGGGTTACATGTCAGCGTTAGAAGAATTGCGTGGAGAAAGGCAGGTTACTCCAAACCATCAATGTGTGCCCTCGCAAATTGAAAGGAATTAAGTGATTTGATATGTTAGTGCTTGAACATCGAAAATATGAAGAGCTAAAGTAGATCCAGACCATTGATCAAAGTGGACACATGGTAGGACATCCTTCACTCCAGTGGATAACCACTTCGGAAGAAAGATAGATGTGAAAATCCAGAACTCCCGAAGGCCTAAAGCCCGAAGTTCATATGGACCATCCATCAACAAGGAAACATGGTGCCATATCTCTTACTTCAAAGACTTAGTACTCCAAAAGGTTTTGTAGAGTGAAGCACTAGGGAAAGAATTACCCAAAGTCCCGAAGTAATTGAGGATCGTTGATCTCAAATCAACAAGAATCATTGATCTTTGCAGCAGTATCTCCTGGAGTCTCAAAGTTCAGGGTTAATACAAAACATCCGATAAGGGAGGCACATGTCAACAGATTGTCCAGTTCGGGAATTTGGAGTTCAGGAGAATTGGAAATGTGCTACTGTGGAAACTCCCGAAGCCTGAAGTCCCGAAGCCTGAAGAGCCAAAGTGGTGGGGTTGATGATGTCACCTGGAGGTGATGTGGACCCCGAAAATTGAAAGTGATGTGGCTTGTGGACATCACCTAGGATGATGTGGACACATGGGATGTGTGCCATGTGTTAGTAATTTTTGAGCATATGGAGGTGTTGAGTCTCCATTTTGACACCTCTATTACCCTATATTATCCTTTATCTGAGCCTATTTTACGTATGTTATGTGTATATAATTGACTGTTTCCTCCACAAATCCACTTGATGACATTGTCCATGTGCATAGAGAGGTAAATTATGATTAATGCATGATTTTTTTAGTTTTCTTATTTAAACTCGATTACATGATTGATTATGTATGTTCCTAATCACTTTGACTCTTAAGCAGCTTTATCTGGTACTTCCCTAGTACGGTATTGAAACCATAGAGTGATCTGGTACTCTATGGATCTAGTACTCCATTGATTCGGTACCCTGTCTGATCCGGTACCAATGCTCCACCTATTCTGGTATTGATGTTCCACCTATTTCAGTACTCCACATTGCTTCTTTTGGTACTACCTGCTCAGCGTTTATTCACATACCTGCACAACGTCACATCCGGTACTAGCACAACTTAGCATTGAATTCGGTACCAGCACACTCAGAATTGCATACGGTACCAGTCTTGTGCCTATTACAATACTTCCTTTGCCCTTGATCCAGTACTCATGGTTGTGACTGTGTTCATCCGGTACTAAACCCATGCCTACAGAATTCCTATACTAGAATTCTGGTACTATATTTTCACCCATATTTCCATTCATATAAAGATTACTCTCAAAATTTGGGGACATGGGTTTTTTCCAGAGCGGTGTTTTCATGTGGAATGGTGAGGAATAATTCTCATATCTCACACGTATGGACCTCCATAACAGGGGGAATGATTCATCCTAAAATCATTGCCAATTTTCCAGAAATTCTAGGACCATGCCTAGATTTGTGGAAAATGCATTTCCTTGATTAGATAATGGTTTTACTCGACCTCCATTGATGGAAAATGGTTTTGATTTGATTTTTCATGGATTGGATTGTCTAGAGCCAAATTTGTAATGTAAAAAGTATATAAATTGAGTTATGGCTCTAAGCCAAGGGGAGGAATCATTATGTTGCAGATTGGATTTCTGAACAGACTCTTTTTGTAAATTTGCTTGTTGAAGATTAATGGAAGTTTGAATTCAATGATCCCATGTGCATTTTAGAATTTAGTATATTCTGATCTAAAATCTTCCACGTTGGCATTGGCAAGGGCCCACCGATCCAGCTTGGTAAGCTCATTGTAAATTATTAGTATAGATTTTTATTTCCTGCACTTGTTGTTTTGATTTCGTTTTTTGTTTCACTATTAGAATTGATTTCAAAGTGTGGAAGTATAAGAATAGTTTGAGAGTCCATCATTCACATTACATGATCCAACAAATGGATCATCTCATTAAATCCTTTATTTCCCGTGTAGGAATGAAATAGTTTTTCATAATTGTTAAGTTGCATTGATTTATTTTTTGAATGTCATTTGTTTGAAGTGTGCAAAATTAGATAGGGATTGCTTTCAAGTTATTATTGAATTGAGTTGTTACAGGAAATGATATCAATACCTCCATATCTCACATACATGTGTTTACAATGAAGTGTTTATGCTCTGCCTGGTAGTTCTTTTAGCTCAGTTAAATTTCCAGAATGTTAATGAGTGATTGTATGGTTGTTCTAGGAGATGGAATCATAGCCCATCTCTATCTTTCATGAGCCTATAATAAGCAGACCCATCCCCTGAACAAGAACCTTTATATCACATGCTTGTTGGATTATGTTTATGAGTTTTTCTTTCTGATATTTAAGTTGTGTGACGAAGATAGATTAAAAATTGTAAAACAAAGTATTGGGTTTGAGTGTTTCTTATTTAGGCTATACTCAACAGACATAGGAACCTATCTATTATAGGCACATATAGTGCATCAACTCTACTGATTACGAATATTGGTCAATAATTTATGTTTGGTAATATATTATGCATATAATTACACCAACAGGAGGATTGAAATGTCAGTTAGAACATGACACATGTCACCCACCTGATTGCTCCATGTGTCTGATTCTAGTATTTCTTCACATGGAAACAGATCGTGCAATCTAGAGACTGGGCACTCCAGAGGAAAAAGATGTGAAAGTTGATGTTGGGTTGAGAACTCCGAAAGAGTTGAAGTGATTCACAACCATTGATCTGTGAGAGACATGCATCGACGGATCGTCGACTTTGGGTGAAAGCACTCTTGGGAAAAGGGAAGGCGGAGAGTTTGAAACTCCCAAAGATTGAAGAGCCAAAGTGATTCATGGTCGTCGATCTGCAGGAGGACACGAGTCGACAGATCGTGAAATCCAGGTAAAAGCGTTATGGGAGGAAGAAAGCGGGGAAAGCTGAGACTTTCAAAGGCCAAAGTTTTGAAGTGGATCTTGATCATTGATCATGAAAGAGGACGAGGACTATTGATCAGGTCTTGGTTGAAGGTTCTGAAGTTTTGAAGTGCTAGGAAGTATTTGGCCGTGGTCACCTGGGGAAGTGGTTTGAAGGGAGTCCATGTGCAAAATTAAATTATGTATCGGCTAAGGAATAACATAGAAGTGTTATACGGTGCATATTGATACATATATGGTCTTCATGAATTGAGAAGAAAAGGGACCTATAACATGGTTTGGATTTTTTATCATATGCATAATTCTAACAAAATGGTCACTTGCACATTTTGAAGAATTAAGGGGTTTAAACACATCATCTCAGGATGCATATTGAAGAAATAGAATAAGGTGAGGGAGCCTCCAGCCATGATAAGGAGGTTGAAGGCCAAATACCAAAGTTGTTAATGCAGAGGAAGATTCCAATGGACGCAATGGAAGAGGAGAGCATGAAACATTAATAGAAATGGTAAGAAGCCTGAAAATAGAAGTGCAAATCCAAAAAGAAGACAATGAGAGATTTATGAGAGAGAAAAGTAAGATAAATGATCGAGTGTTGTAGAGATTAAATCAGTTGCAGAGGAAAATGATGAAGGGATCAAACTCAAAACAAGAGGAAGAAGGCGGGTTTCATGAAAGAAGAGAGGATCGTGGAAGAGTTGGTTATTCGAGAAGTGCCAGAAGAACTCATAGACACCACTCACCTCCTTACTCATAAGGAAATTTTTATGCATCGGAAGATCCCATAAGGAGTCCATATGTGTCTCATGTTAGGCACCAGAGAAGGAGATAGGGAATGGATAGTTTGCAAGGAGAGTTGAGGAAGCCTAAGCCACCCTCCTTTGATGGTGAAAAATAAAGGGAAGATGATGTCGAAGCATGGTTTCTTGGACTCAGGAGATATTTTTAGTTGCATAACTATTCATCCAACCTGGAAGCTAGGATTTACACATATCATTTACATGGGTAAGCTGCAATGTGGTGGGATCAACTAAAGCAAGTTGAACATATTATTGAGAGTAGGATCACTTGGAAGCATTTCAAGAATTACATCCAAAAGGAGTACCTCTCAGAGCATTTCTATGAAAAGAAATGTAGGATTTCTTTGAACTCAGGCTAGGAAGCATGACTATGGCAGAATATGAGAAGAAATTCTTGGGATTGTTAAAATATGTTGGGTTTATAAACAATGAAAAGGTAAATATACATAGGTTTTTGAGTGGACTATCAGCCTTTTATAAATAAAATATTAGGTATGATGAGCCCAAGACCTTGACTGAGGCCATTAGGAAGGCTAAATACTTGTATGAGCAAGGACAAAGAAGAGAATCCCTACAGAAATCTTGGAAGGATAAGAGGAAGGAGAAGTCTGGTCAGAGGAGGAAAGGATTAAAACCTCCCTTCATTAGGAATGATCCTAATAGAAATCATCAAGATTAGTATGCTAAGGGTGAATCCAAGAAAGAAGAATCCTTGGGAAAAAGGGGAAGACCACCTATCCAATATTGGGGATGCAAAGAAGATCACATGTACAAGGATTTCCCCCACAGAAAGGACAGAGTGAAGACTATGCACAACGTCCAAGAGGCTACAACAGTCGAAGATATGGGAAGAATATACATAGCTTTAGATTATCAACACGCAAAGTACCATTCCAATATGATCGAGGTGGAAGGTAATATCATAAATCATCCTATTGTTATTTTAATTGATTCAGGAGAAATTCATTTTTGCATTGATCCTAAAATAGTGGATAGATTACATTTGGAGAAAATTAAGCTTGAAAAATCAAGTTTGATTCAGCTAGCCATCGGAACCAAAAGGACTCGAAATTTGTTCCATAAGTCTTAATGGTGTGAATACAAATGTTGATCTAAATATCATACCATTGGGGTCTTATGATATTCTAATTGGAATGGATTGGTTGGACAAGCATCATGTTGTCCTAGATTTTCATAGCAAGACATTTACATGTCTTGATGGAGATAGAAAACAGAGCACTGTGAAAGGAGTTCCAAGACCCATCTCTATAAGGGAGATTTTAGCCTTACAGCTGAAAAGATGTTTTAGGAAAGTTTGTCAATTGTATGCAGCTCATGTGGAAGAGCCAAAAATTATAAAGGGGCCAAGCCTTCAATATTTATCAGTACTACAGGAATTTGAAGATGTATTCCAAGAAATACCAGGGTTGCCACCAAGAAATGAGATAGATTTCTCAATTGATTTAGTGCCAGGAGTTGCCTTGGTGTTAAAAACACCTTACAGAATGAGCTCACCAGAGTTAAAATAATCACAAATGCAGTTGGAGGAATTGTTGAAGAAAGGGTACACACATCCAAGTGTTTCACCTTGGGGAGCACAAATACTTTTTGTCAAAAATAAGGATGGAACCTTGAGGCTATGTATTGACTTTTGACAACCGAACAAGTATACCATAAAGAACAAGTATCCTCTACCCATAATTGATGACCTCTTTGATCAGCTAAGAGGAGAAAATATATTTTCAAAGATTGACCTGAGGTCAGGATACCATTAGGTAAGAATCAAGGAAGAAGAAATTCATAAGATAGCCTTTAGGACTAGGTATGGGAATTATGAATATGGAGTAGTTCCATTTGGATTGACCAATGCACCAATTGGCTTTATGTTCTTAATGAATGGCATATTCAGAAATTATTTGGATAAGTTTTTCATAGTGTTCTTGGATGGCATACGTATCTATTATAAGTTTGAAGAGGAGCATGAACATAACTTAAGACTGGTGTTGCAAGTGCTGAGAGAACATCAGTTGTATACCAATATGAGTAAGTGTTATTTTTATCAAAAGAAGATCCATTACTTGGGATGCATTATTTATGAACAGGGTATAGCAGTAGATCTAGAGAAGATTGAAGCCATTAGAGGATGGCCAACGCCCAGAAATGTGTCAAAAGTCAGATCTTTTATGGGATTGGTTGCTTACTACAGAAGGTTCATAGTAGGGTTCTCCAATATTGTTCATCCCATAACTTATTTGCAAAAGAACGGAACTAAATTCGAATGGACGCATAAGTGTGAAGATAATTTTAATTTGTTGAAGGAGTTACTTACTAGTGCACCTGTCTTAAATATTGTTGACCCAAATGAAATTTTTGTGGTATGTATAGATGCATGTAAGGAAAGACTTGGGGGAGTCCTCATGCAAAATGGACAAGTATGTTGAGGAAAATATATGAATTAATCTTACTCAAGCATTTTCATACTTTACTTGGCTAAAGAAATTTAAACGGGAATATCACCCTATGTTTATAGCCAACAAAAATAATATCCTAACTCACAAGTATTAATTACAAGTGCTTAGGCTAGTCTTTTATGAACAAAAATCTTATTGGAAATTCACTTTTTATGTATTTTTATGAATATATCAGTTTGCTGAAATAAATGTAAGAATAGAAGTAAAGACACCAAAATGATACTCAAGACAAATGAGACATAAATCAATCTTTTATTTCATTCAAGTTCATCAAAGAGTCATTTTCTTTACAAAATTTCATACAGAAATCTTGGACCAAAGTCAAACTTATACATCCACGATGGAACATACAAAAGGATCTCTGACAGAAAACCAAAACTAAACTCTAAAAGATGGATCAGCTTGCCACAGATTGTTTCCCACTCGACTCTACACAATATCCTTTGTCAGTCATGAAAACTAATTCAAAAACAGACAAGTCTACATAGAGTATCAAAGATAGATCAACACCTCTGAAGAACAAGTGTCTGAATGATTTGATTCAGCCCTAAATATTGTTGTCTACAATAAGACCCTACTATCATAAAAGAGAATTAGGCTATGATGAATATATGAATTAATGAAAACTCAATTATCTCAACACAAACTCAAAGAGAAAACCTTAGCATGCTTTGTGCTTCTATCCTCCTCTTATTCCTCCCCTTACTTTTTATTTTAACAAATTAGAATGTGTTGAAGTAGTTGAACCAACTTATTAGTTAAGCTAACCCAAGACTCAACTAACTTTAGTTAAAGGGGGGGGAGGTAATAATCGTAATAGGGTCATAAATAAATAATAACTAGTAGGTGGGACCCCTTATGACTCCCCTAGTTCATATTAATCATAACATCATAACATAATCCATTAGTTAAGCAAACACAACCCTTGTGACTCCCTTCAAACACATTTACTTTTGGCAATTTTAGCTAATGAAATTTGAAATTATTTCAAAATAATACTCATATATCCCAAATAAAACATGTTGTCCAAAATCCATGAAGTCCATTGTCATAAAATAATAAACAACATAAAATTCAAAAGCCATATTTTCCAGTCTGTGATGCAACCCTTCCTTGGTTGTTGTTGTCACCTCTTGATTCCCTTGAATTTGCCTTGGGCTAGGCAGACCCTTTAGTATTTATCTCACTGATCACATGGGAACAATCATCCCTTAGATGCATCCATGAAGACACGGATTTGTCAGAGTCATCGAAGGGTGAGGAAGGGGCAGTGGTGGCTTTTCCTTTATAAAATGCATGATGGGTTTCAGTCTTCAATCTCTTGTTGGCGTGGGAATATTGCACTGGCGAGTGGTTAGGGGCATCTTGGACAATGGGTATTAAAGGTGGAGGAGTAGGCAAAGTTAAGTTTGTCCAGCCACGGTATTGAGAGATTGTCGGGTGGAAAATCTCCTGCCACACATCATTTTTCGGGACTTCAAGTTGTAAAGAGACATGAGGAGGAATAGGGATGCCAGGAGCTTGAGGGGCTTGGAAAGGAGGCCTTTCAGGCCTCAGTTGGACTATTCCCTATCCAATCCAATTAAAGAATCCAACATGAAACAATTTGCCAATCTCTTATGAATCAACATCAACATGTATAAAGAACCTAGGTCTTCTTGGGCCTCGGTTCCAATTATCTCTACCTATGTTTCCTCGACCATGGCTTCCCCGACTAAAAAATATTATACTGCATATGTTAACATTTAGAAAATAGTCTTTTAAATAACCATGGATGACAACTCAAAAATACAAAAATCGATTTGGCTTAGGATGTATCAGGCTCATGCAATCCAATCCATACAAATTGTTCTAACGTTAATCAACGAGTAGGGGGGTCAAACAGTGTTCTAGGATATGTGAGGGTTTTGTATTTAGTGAAAATATGATATAATGAAAGGGAGAAGAAATGGTCACCGCTCAATGATAACAACAATCAACTGTAAATCAGCCAAGTAAAACTTCATTGCAATCCACTTAACACAGAAATTCTCTTAGCAGTAATCAATATCAGAACATGGAGTGAGCAAAATGAATATGGGATATGTGAGGGGGTTGTAATTAGCGGAAAATGAGATAATGAGGGGGAAAAAACTTTTAGTGTTTATGAGATTAATCAAGCAATCCATAACATATTTTGTAGTAAGAAAAATATGCATCAACCAACAAACAGATGACTAAGTAAAATTCTTGTGTATTTGCCTAATTTCACTGTCCATTAATATCCAACACGGCATCATTACAACAGAGGTATTTCACACAATTTGTAAGAGGTTTTGTTCCTTTTATTTGTACATTCTGCATTTTACAATAGTCAATAACAACACTCACCCCCAAGCTATAATCATTAGCATCCACCACTGCCAGACATTTCTTCAATCCATATCTATGTCTAAAAGTCGTGCTTTCGAAATAATAATGAAGACATTATTTTTGTAATAGAGCCAATCAAGATCTTTTTTCATATTCGTTCCCATACATATGCACAGTAAAATAATCAAGACCAAATTGTCATGCTTGAAATGACAATTTATTATATAACCAATAGCCATCGTTTAGACACAATCCCCACAAGAGTAAGTTTCCTGGGCAATGTAATTATATCTTTTAAAAAAAAAAACATGTCAATGTGACTTAAAACTGAGCCTCCTACTCAACACAATTTTCATCAACATTGGCCAATTTACAATCAATAACGCGCTTAAAACTTAGTGGATATCACTGAGCATGAAAACAAATCACCCATACTACACACAATGTGCAACTGAGAAAACTTCAGGGTGCAACAGTTCCATTTACCACAACAACATACGACCATGATATAACTCAAAAAATCGTGTTGAGCTATTGATTTAGCCAATCATGATTGACCAAGATGTGTGCACTCAGGTTTATTCAACCCACAAACACAAGGATGTTGCGGGCATGCCTTCTGTAGTTATCCAATTCAATCATCATGACCGAAAAAAATTGTTATTATGCCCCATGTTTTATCTGCACAACACCATACATAGAACGTGGCCTACGTGAGAAACCCCAATGTTCGTAACCAATGCCAACTATCAACCGAAACATCATAAGATGAATACTAGTGATTGTATATCAACTAACAATTTCCATTGTGGTAGAGAAACAACCAAATGAACAAGCCATGGTAGCTATGCATAACCAGGCATCCAATCGACACAGGACAAAGTCTCTTCCATTAAAAATTGTTGAGTTACTTAGCATAAGGCGGGTGACTGTGACCTTAAGAAGCAAATAGCAATGTAAGGTTTACCCTAATATCACAGAGGCAGTGAACAAAAACCACACCAACTAAACTGCTACACGGTTAGCGGGTGAGCATGCACTCAAAGTGATAGACTACAATAACCAAAAACAACTTGATTGGTTCGATAGTCTCCCAATGCAACTCCAGTCTGGAGGGTTAAGGGTTTGCATGGTAGCCATCACAGGAGGAATGGAACCAACAACTCATAATAGTGAGACTTCGAGGCCAAAGCGCATGCACAAAGAGGACTATGATTCGCTTGTGAATGGGAGACAGTTCCATGACATGGTCGAATAGGGAAGCAGGGCTCTAGTTAAACCCAACAAACTAGACACGGATTTAGTATCAATGTGTGAAGGCCACCAACCAGCCGAGATAAAAACAAAACTCTTCAACCAAACAGCAGTGATAACCAAGAACTATCACCTAGGAAGACTAGAAACTTCGTTGAACTCAAACTATTACAAGAAGAACCACCCATTTTCCATTCAAAACCAAAGTTTAACATAGTTGTAGCACTCAAGACAACACAAAACCATACATTTGAGCCAAAATCATTTCATAACCATAGTGAAGTCAAGAATGGCCAAAAGAGACATACATGTTAATCAAAATCCTTAAGACGAGAGGTGGTCGAGCAGTTTCACCCTGCTAAAAATCTGGAGTGTGAAAACAACAACAAGATCAAACAATAGCCTGACTAGGGTGGTGGCCAACAGGAAGGGTAAATGTGACGTGCAGTAAATGCACGTCGCCTCCACCCCTATCTCATTTACTCCAAAATACATGCCAACGAGCCTTCCATTAACACCATTAATCAACCAATGCATCTAGTATCAACACATTTAAACCATATCATAATCCCAGTTCACATAGTAATTCAACCATTTGCATTCACTTTGCCAAATGCACCACCCATGTTTAAATTCTCAATATAACTCAAATAAATTGCTTGACCACTACACAATCTAAATGATCATGTATAGCATCATTACCAAATAGTGTGATCAACATCAACTTGAAACATAGCATAATCACCATGAGCCACCAACATTATAACATATGCATATCAGCTACCGATTCCATTAATCAATGCATAACCATTGCATTTTCACCTTGCCAAAGTGCACCACCAAAATTTCCACCATATGCATATTTAAAAAATGTAATTAAACAATTTTTTGTAGCTATTTCCTTGCTAACTAAGATTCACAATAATCAACAAATATTTTATGCATGTAGTATTGCAGAACTAAGGTTCCTTTTCACTCGTTGTAATATCTTGCCTTTTTTAAACTTCCCTTAATGTAACTTTACTAGCATGTGAAGAATCGCTATCAATGAATAACAAGTTGTAGTCATCTAAAGGGACAACATCACAAAAGCTCAACTCATATCAATAGCAATGATATCAACATCAATCATGTAAACCTCTACAGCACATTATCAAAAAATGAACAGAACTTCTCTCCAATAATTCAAGGGGGTCCCACCTACTAGTATTATTTAATTGTTATAATAATAGGCTTCAGCAACACTTTGCGGATGAAACTATGTTGGCATTTTCAATCGTCAACAAACTGGTGACTCCACAAGGAAATTTTTTTTTAACAAATCAGAACTCAGAACTCATGGTTTCATAGACCAAGAATAGTAATCTCAAAAAAATACGTAACTCGAATGGTTATGCAACAGAGGGAAATAAACGGATTTAATGGAAACATGACCGAGAATTTGGGAATAACTCATGAAAAGTGTTAAGTATGAGGGATTTTACCATTGTATGCATAATCATTTAACTGTAAAAATTCTCTCAACTTGAAAGAGGAAAAATTATAGATTTTATCTTAAGATCTCGATGGATGAAGAAATGGCAAGAAGAAGCGGGAAACAACCAATTCCTCGTAATATAGCAGTGGAAATATGTAACAAATTCAAAGGCCCTTTAGAGACGACATCATAATAGTTGTGTAAGATTGATTGTTATTGACTAATAATCCTTGTAGGAGTGTCAAAGTGGCAAACATGATCCAACATTCTAATTTAACCAAACACTTAAAAGATGATAAAGACCAAAAATTCAACAGAAATAATAATGAAGAAATCAAAACAGCAGTAGTAAAGGAAAAACAATTCAGAAAGAAGAAAATAAAATTCGACTCAGAAAGTAGAAATCAAAGTGTTGTAAAGAAAAAAAGAAGCACAAAATTTGAAAGCAGATCTAAACTACTAGTATACAGAAGAATAACATCAGAAAAATATCTTTCATGTTGGTCCCTCGCAATACTTCAAACGAGGACTGTTAATGGTGTGGGAAAACCATTGTCTCTGTAACTTCTTTAAAATTTATGAGTTAGTGTCCAAGACAAAAGTAATCTGGAAATGACCTAACACTTGAAATTATGATGTAACTATCATCCCTTCAATAGATACGATTAGATCGTCAAGATAAGCATGGAGACTGACCGACTCATCGAAAGTTGTGTGTATAGGCTGATTTAAGGTGATACTTGCGTCTAATAAACCAGAAGGCCAGCAGTTGTAAGACATAGTATCGCTACTAGTATTAAAAGTGGTTTTGTGAATGATTGCCCCTTCTACCCTGATTTTATCGTAACCAAACAAACTGCCAAGAAAGGGGTCTAACTGTGACTCTACAACCTATTGCAGAAATATGTTCATGCTAAGAGGGAGGAAAGGGTTTCTTAAAATCGCTTGCCTAAAAGTTTGAAGACTAACACAGGTTCTAATATTATTAGTGGTCTTCGAAGCAGGCTTCCAATTGGAAATCCATTTCAGGTGGACGGAAGAAAAAAAATTGAGTCTTTAAGAAAACCTTCAACTCCTCTCGAAAGGTTTCTTTCGGTGCAGAGTAAACAAGTTTTTGGTTTTGCCTAGCGGTTTTCATATTATGTTGAACAAGACCTGGATCAAAACCATGAATATCATCATTAAACCAAGAAAACAACTTCTAAAATCCACAAAGTAATTCTGCAGACTTCATTTCTCCTTTATCAGGACCCTGGACATTTATTTTAATGTTCGATGAAGGTCCATATGTCCTAATGTTCATGGATATGGCGTCAACCACCTTCCATTGTAACTCCTCTTCTTCTTGTTTTTCTTTGTTGTTGACAACACTCAGGGGAAATGAACTCTTGAGAGGAGTCAAGCTGTCAGGAATTTTATCATTTTCTACGAATATAATCTCTTCAGGCTTGAGAGATTCATTTTGAATGACAACACAATTGTTTTCATTGTTAGGGATGGCTTCTCAGAATTTTTTATTTTCATAAATGTATGGATGATGCAGAGATTGGAAAGCACAATCAGGCCAGTGAGGCAAGAGCTGCTGATTAGGAGAGGCTGCGAAGACAGCTAATCGATCAGCTATTGAATTTAACTCCTTCTTAACATGAGTGATGTTAAAAGATAGAGGGTTCAAGACAAGTTCCCAAACAGTCTGGGAGTATCGTTCCATCAGCTTGTCGTTAGGGGGGGAAATATTGCGTATTATGTTCACAACAAGCTCAGAACTTCTAAAGATTGAAAGGTGACTACAGCCAAGGTTAAGGGCATTCTCAATGACTAACAACAAAGCTTTGAATACATCGCCATTGTTCGAGCAAGAAAACTCCAACCTGTATGACAGATTATGAATCTTTCCTGCAGGGGAGACCAATATAATACCATCCCTGTTACCCTCATTAGAGTGTGAGCCATTGAAGTGCATCCACCATAATTAATCCTCTAAATCAATTATTTCTAGAGGAATATTATCCTCTTCAATGAATATGGAATACACCCCTAGGTTTTCTTCGGCATAGTTTACGTTAGATTGTGGAACATTCTCTATGTAGGGTGAAATACTTCCCTCTCTAAGGACTATGATACACTTACCATTTAGAGGAACAGATAAATGTGTCCCGTCGAGCGAGAGGTATCCACCTGTTAGGGCTTGCCAATCTCTTCCCAAGATAATTGAATAATTTCTTACAGACATATCAATCACCTGAATGTTGAGGGTTGTCCTTATCTCGGGGTGAGCGCATAAAACCAAGGTTACATCCTTAATATTACCTATGGTTGTTTGTTGCTGACTATTATAGGAAATCATGCTTCTAGCATTTTAGATTGTATAAGATAAGCCCATCTCTTCCATAATAATCTTCAACATGACACTTGGGCCTGAACCACCATCAATGAGGCAACAGTGGGCGATTTTTATCCATGATCTTTACAGAAATATAAAAAGGGGAATTTTTTACAGGGTATATGAAGTTATGTACACCTACTTTATTTACAGAAGAATCCTCTTCGCTTACCTCTTCATAAATATTGGCCACAACGGAAGCTTTTCCTTCCATGAATTGTTTCAGATGCATCTATTGTTTAGGGACGACAACCATGTTTAGGAGGGTTGCATCTAATTTTATGTTGGCCAATTGATTCAAGACATTGTATTGGGAAGAGGGGGGGGGGAGGAGTGATTTTTTGACTTTCGGGAATTTTAAGAACCTAGGGTGCAACATCAGTTGAGGATGAGCTTGGGCTAGAAGCACTGCGGGGGGGGTCAAACCTGCCTTTTGGGGCATAGGATTTGTTTCTGTTATTGATAACCATGACATATTTTGGCTCGACGAAGTCTAGGACAACAATAGTGGCTTATATTCATTTACCAAAGATCTTGTCTCTGGCACTCTTCCTTACCTCATGCATGGTTTATTCATGGTGTTCCTCACAAAAGTTACACCAAATCCTAGGCAGGAAAGCCTTGGGCTGAAAATTATTTTCAACTGGAATTCTAA
>ML792313.1:3999-14630 GCA_009831015.1 Picea engelmannii | reverse complement strand
ATTTCCAGAGGAATATTATCCTCTTCAGCGAATATGGAATACACCCCTAGGTCTTCTTCGACATAGTTTACGCTAGATTGTGGAACATTCTCTATGTAGGGTGAAATCATTCCCTCTCTAAGGACTATGATATTCTTACCATTCCAAGGAACAGATAAATGTGTCCCGTCAAGTGAGAGGTATCCACCTGTTAGGGCTTCCCAATCTCTTCCCAAGATAATTGAATAATTTATTATAGGAATATCAATCACCTGAATGTTGAGGGTTGTCCTTATCTCGGGGTGAGCACATAAAACTGAGGGTCATCCTTAATCTCGTATATGGTTGTTTGTTGCAGACTATTATAGGAAATCTTGTTTTTGGTGTTTTCGTTTGTACAAGATAAGCCTAGCTCTTCCATAATAATCTTCGACATGACACTTGGGACTGAACCACCATCAATGAGGCAACAATGGGTGATTTTATCCATGATCTTTATAGAAATATAAAAAGGGGGATTTTTTACAGGGTTTTTGAAGTTATGTACACCTACTTTATTTACAGAAGAATCCTCTTTGCTTACCTCTTCAGAAATATTGGCCACAATGGAAGATTTTCCTTCCATGAATTGTTTTAGATGCATCTGTTGTTTAGGGATGGAAACCATGTCTAGGAGGGTTGCAGCTGCTTTGATGTTGGCCAATTGATTCAAGATATTGTATTGGGAAGAGGGGGGAGGAGGAGTGATTTTTTGACTTTCAGGAATATTAGGAACCTGGGGTGCAACAGCAGTTGAGGATGAGCTCGGGCAAGAATAACTACAGGGAGGGTCAAACTTGCCTTTTGGGGCATAGGATTTGTTTCTAGTATTGATAACCATGACATCTTATGGCTCGGAAAATTCTAGGACAACTATAGTGGCTTCTAGTCTTCTACCAAAGATCTTGTCTCTAGCACTCTTCCTTACCTCACACGTGGTTTATTCATGGCGTTCCTCGCAAAAGTTACACCAAATCCTAGGCAGGATAGCCTTGGGCTGAAAAATATTTTCAACCAAACTTCTAAAAGGGGGGGAAGAAGAGGATGAATCTCCAGGGGTGAGAGGGGAGACAGTACCCTTCCGCTCAAAATATATCATATGATTGTTCATATCCTGTACCAACTGTAAGAGATCGGACATATCCATTTGTCTAACTAATTCTCCCTAGTAGACCAATTCATTCAAGTTGTTCCGCATACTCTGAGCAAGTGTGCAGGGCGGAACCGAGATTTTAAATGGATTTTTCATCAAGCCTATGATGGTAAGGAGAAGGCAATGCATTGTAGTAATGCATGAAAGCGGCTTGGTTCTGAGGGTGGATGAGTTCGGGGATTTGATTATACAACTTGGTGAAATGCAAGTTGAAATACCTGATGGTCTCACCATATTTGTAAGTGGCGTTATTGTATTCCCTTATCTTTTCAGCAAGGCTTTTGGATTGCCTGTAAGTGGATATGAACCAGTAGATTAATTCCTCCCAGGTAGAAAAATCTTAGGAGGAAGGTCAAAAAATTCATTCGCAGCCTTCCCTTCCAAGGAATTGACGAATAGTCGCATGCAAGTGTCATTGTCATTGGCCCTTATGTTATGACAAGCATTCAAAAATGACACAGGTGTTCATTGGTACTGACAGTGTTATTTCCTGAAAAACTTAGGCAAATGATATTTAAACTTTGGAAGTGGGTGAGTAGCAGTAGTTAGGTTAAGAGGAGAGGACACATGCCATGGTGTAGTTGTGGAATCTTCTTCGAACTGAAAAAATTCCATACTTCTTGATGACTTTGGGGGGTTCATAGTAGATTGGACAAGGATATGGTGGTTGTACAAGATACCAATCACTAATGATGATGAAGATTGGGAAGACGCAGCACTTACAGTACCACCAGAGCCACCACTAGATGCCATCTTGTGGATGATAGATGAGGGAAAGAAAGATGAGCTAGAAGAATCAGATAAAGTTCTCCATAGAGCGCTTTGTTGGGAAGATAACACAACGTTTCTTCTTCCTATTTCAGTAATAGGATTGATTTCGAGTGACAAGCCTCTTCTTCTCCTAGAAGCACGAGAGTCTAAGGACATGAAAGAAAGGCCAAGAATTGAATAAAGAAAGGGTTACTTCTGATTTCTAGGCTGCCTACATCTAGCCTCCAATTTCTCTTGAACACTAATATCTCTTTCAATTGTTGCCCAAGAACAGTTAATCTCGGAATGGGTCCTAACAGTGTCTAAAATAGTATGAAATAGGTTCAAAGAAATGTTGGTATGGTCTTGGAGATCAGGCTCAAGATTGGGTTATCTTGTAACAGGAACAATCATGAATAGCAAGCAGTCAAAGAATCAAAAAATAGAAAAAGAAAGATGTATCAATGAAAATCGAGTATAAAATTTAACCGGAGAGATATCGAAGATCTCCCCAGTATGGTCACCAAATAAATGTGAGGAAAAGATATGAATTGATCTTAATCAAGCATTTTCAAACTTTACTTGGCTAAAGCAAAGTAGACAGGAATATCGCCCTATGTTGATAGCCAACAAAAATAATATCCTAACTCACAAGTATTAATTACAAGTGCTTAGGCTAGTCTTTTATGAACAAAAAGCTTGCTGGAAATTCACTTTTTATGTATTTTTCTAAATATATCAGTTTTCTGAAATAAATGTAAGAACAGAAGTAAAGACACCAAAATGATACTCAAGATAGATGAGACATAAATCAATCCTTTATTTCATTCAAGTTCATAAAAGAGTCATTTTCTTTACAAAATTTCATACAGAAATCTTGGACCAAAGTCAAACTTAGACATCCCCGATGGAACATACAAAAGGAACTCTGATGGAAAACCAAAAATGAACTCTAAAAGCTAGCTCAACTTGCCATAGATTGTTGCCCACACGACTCTGCACAATATCCTTTGTTAGTCATGAAAACTAATTCACAAACAGACAAGTCTACACAGACTATCAAAGATAGATCAACACCTCTAAAGAACAAGTGTCTGAATGATTTGATTCAGCCCTGAATATTATTGTTTATAATAATACCCTGGTATCATAAAAGATAATTAGGCTATGATGAATATATGAATGAATGACAACTGAATTATCTCAAAATAAACTCAAAGAGAAAACCTTAGCATGTTTTTTGCTTCTATCCTTCTCTTGTTCCTCCCCTTACTTCTGCTTTTAACAAATTAGAATTTGTTGAAGTAGTTGAACCAACTTATTAGTTAAGCTAAAACAAGACTCAACTAACTTTAGTTAAAGGGGGGGGGGGGAGGTAATAATCATAATAGGTTCATAAATAAATAATAACTAGTATGTGGGACCCCTTGTGACTCCCTTAGTTCATAACAATCATAAAATCATAACATAATCCATTAGTTAAGAAAACACACCCCTTGTGACTCCGTTTAAACACATTTACTTTTGGAAATTTTCGCTCATGAAATTTGAAAATATTTCAAAATAATACTCATATATCCCAAATAAAACATGATGTCCAAAATCCATGAAGTCCACTGTCATAAAACAATAAACAACATAAAATTCAAAAGCCATATTTTCCAGTCTATGATGCAACCCTTCCTTGGTTGCTGCTTTCACCTCTTGATTCCCCTGAATTTGCCTTGGGCTAGGTAGAGCCTTTAAGCTTTATCTCACTGATCACATGGGAAAAATCATCCCTCAGATGCATCTGGTTAGCAACATTACTTGTTTTCGGCATCGGGATATCTAGGTCTGCAGGTTGCACGAGGAGCACCCAAGCGCAGCGAACAGAAGAAGTCCTTTTCGGAATTAAAATCAAGAGAGCGAGCAAAATTATAGTGTCAATGGTCTGGATCCATCCATACAAGCATATCAATGGTTGGCGGGAAATCACGAATAGAAAGGTGCGCAGAATATAACACAATGGATGGCACCCATATTGTGTGCAGGGAAAGATAACAGTCGTCCATCCAGAGGACGCGTGTCACGAGATCCACTCACGTCAGCATTTCAACAATCGGGAGTTCAAGGGGTAAAGGTTCCATGTTGTCCTATCTCTCGAAACCCTGAACCCTGAAAGTGTCGAAGGTGCTCAAAGTAGGGCCCGCAGTATCACGAGGCAATATCGACCGTCCGTCCATAGGAGACACATGGTGTGCGATTAGGCTCATTGCGACTCTGATGCACAAAGAGTAGCTCCTTCATATCCCCGATGCGCGAGTTGCCAGGAGTGCCCAGGGCCCGGGGCCATCGCATCGTCAGGAGAGTTTAGAGCCGTCATATCTAGAGGGATGCATGGCACCAGATTAAGCTGTCTCGGCATTTCGCTCATCGTGATTTCAAGAAGCAAGGATTAGCTCCTCCCCATTCGCGAACACCGAAGGCACCTTAGGAACCATCACATGGTCACAGCCCGTGGTCACTTGGGAAAGAAAAGAGTTGTTCAAGAAGGGCTGAAGGTGTCGTGTATGTTCACAGAAGGAATCACCGCAATCTCCAAGTGCCATTTGATCCGACCTCGATCCTAGTTTTCACTTGGAGTAAATGAAGGCTAGAAAGGGTGGTTGAGGCCTCTGCTCATTCATTAAATGCGAGGAATGGAGGGTCTGGAAAGCGTACTGCTCGAGAGGGTCCTATGTACCCATTTTTCCAGAGAATCCATGCCAAGTTATCGACTCGCCAAGGAGGTTTGCATGCGCTAGCTCGGCTCTTAATGGCTCAACTACTTCCCTTGCAGGAGCCATGTGCAGTTAAGGTGGCGTATGACAAAGAATAGTCGTCCGATTTGGTCAAAGGGACACCAAGTCTTGGGTGCACGATCGACCAGAGTATGCATGCGCAGACTGTCAGAAGACATGAAGACGCAATGTTTTTAATGAAGTGTCTTGTTTTTGCTGTTGTTGTTGTTTTTTAGTATATGTAGGCGATTTCGCTATTTTTGTAAGGGTCGATGGTTGAGATAGGCTCTCGATTGTAAAGTTTTGTTGCAGTACTGGTCGCTCTGGTTAATGTATAAGGAATTTGATACTTCTTACTTTATGGATGTCAGCCTCTTTTTCCATCTCTTTGTTTACTGTGTTAGAACAGCTCGGAATTGGAGGATTCAGTTGAGTTGCGTTGTTGTAGGATGATGTAGGTTGGATCACTACAATAGTCGCAGCATTTCTAATCAGTTCTTGTGTTTTCTCAGCGCTGGAATGGCTTGGAATTGGAGGATCCAGTTGAGTCACCCTTCAGCTCCTTGAAACTCTATACCAAGAGGATCTTGGCTTCTAAGTTTTTCTTCTTCAAGCTTCCAAAGGCCTGTTGCCCAAGGCAGTATTGCTCACCCTTCTCACAAGTCTTCCATCTACCACCCTTTAATCAACTTACTGATGAAAGTTGGATCAAGACCTCCCTTGCTTTCTACATACCAGACCCTGGTTCCTGTGTCAATGTTGCTTTCCTGGGTCTGTTTCCATTTGACCACCCCCATTTATTAAATCATGACAATAAAAAATGATGGGCATTGGGCTCTGCTCCTGCAAGAAATCCAGGGGTGACTTCCGATGCTAACATTTTTGGCATCGTTGTCGGGGATGAAGTTGAAGATTTTCCCTGGGTAGAATGACATTGAGCCTCTGATTCTAAAGATGCATCAGACATCAGAGCCCTTCAAGATTGCTATTGTGCACCTGGAAAATCCATTGTTTACACTTCACTGTTTCGGCTGTGGCTACTGTTGGCACACCTGAAAGATGACCCAGAGGAGCTTTCTCAAGAAGGTTTCAGTAGCTGCTTTCTCAGCCTTAGAAGCTTCCTGGGGTAACAACAACGTTAGGATCTGTCCTTTGATGGTGAACAAGGACCAAACACATTCGAAGTTGTCCATCTTTCACCTGGTGACTCCATGATTCAAAGATCTATTGGCAACTCCACTGGTTTGATATGGAGAAAATCCTTGCTCGCAGGTTTGCTCCTTTTATTTTTTCTACTATTCCTAGTTTTCCTAATGTTATCCGCTCTCTGAATGAATGGGGCGATTATTTGCCCATTTTTGGAAAATGTGAAGAGGACAACCCTGCTCAGCACCTCAGTGAGTTTCATGAACTCATGCGTCAGTGGGAGATACATCATGAGGATGTATTACTTAATATGTTCATGTTCTCGTTAGCAAGGGATGCACGTAAATGATATCATTCTTTACCCCCTGCTAGCATTTCTTCACTCAGAGTTTCATGCAGATTTCATCGCCTATTGTCAGGAGTTTTATCCCTCTGAGTTAATTTGTCATAACTGTGGTGAGGGATACCACAACTCTGTACAAAATGAAGTTATTTCTGACATAGGCTGTGAGGATACTCCTGACGACCAGGATCAGGAATCATTCCTTTCTCCTCCCCATTCATCTGCATCTGAGGTGGGTTAAGAAAGCGATGAATATCCCAGGGGGGAAGAGGATTCCCTGAGTGAGATGATGAAGCAGGTGAAATATCTCTCTGCCCAATTAGAAGGGTTGAAATATGAAGACTGTGCAGAGGATTTTCCAGCCTGGGAGGAAGAAGATGACCTGAGTGAACTAGTGGAGCAGGCGATATTCCCCACTCCCCAATGTGCAAAATTGGAATCTGAAGACAGCGAAGAGGATTTTCCAATCTTCAAGGTAGATGATCTAAGTAGCTCTTTTGAAGAGATTATTGAAGACTTCTTGGATGCGTTAGCATCTGCCCCCGATGAGCATGTTGTCTCAGATTTAAACGAAGAAGCCATTGTGGAAGAGGATTGTTCTTTCTTTCTTCATGAGATTTCCCATGATGTATTTACATTTGGGATTGAAGAGAAGGATCAGGAGACCATTCCCATTTCACAAGATGGGGGAGTGCACGGAAAAGAGGAGGAGGAACCAGAGGAATGGCTGAGCGCGCATTTATTTTTCTATCAAGAGCCAGTCAGCGAGCAGCCACTACCCGAGATCAGTGAGCCTACGAAAATTGTCCACTCACCTGTGCTTGTCAGAGATATTCAGCCACATGAGAACAACTGTGTAGCAGAGGAGGCTCCCTATTGCCAATTTTCCAAAATTTTCCACTCATTCTATGATCCTGTCAACGAGTACATGGAGTGGCATTTTCCCAATGCCTTAGAGCCGCCCTATTTCATCTCAACTCTAGCCTGTAAGGAGGAGTTGAGGAGTGTAACCGTTATGATGTCACGATTACACCATCTGCTGATGATCATTGACAGAAGGAAGGAGCTTCTATCCAGGAAGTTGCTTAAATGGCTATCGTGGAAATCTACTTTCACCTAGCCCCATGTAAAGTGTTTTATTAGTTTAGGATTGTATATAAATAAGCTCCTTTGAACATGTATCTTTATTTTTTTGCTTTTATTTTTCGGCTTGTATTTTCAGCAGCAGGATGTTTTGAGCCTGACTCCATAGCTCAATAGCAAGGCACTGAAACTACAAAATGAGTCCTTAGAGCATCACAAGGATGACTCTATCCCCCATGGAGCCTAATGTTAGCAACATTACTTGTTTTCGGCATTGGGATATCCATGTCTACAGGTTGCACGAGGAGCGCCCAAGTGCAGCGAACGGAAGAAGTCCTTTTCGGACTTAAAATCAAGTGAGCAGGCAATATTATAGTGTCAATGGTCTGGATCCATCCATACGAGCATATCAACGGTTGGTGGGAAATCCCAAATAGAAAGGTGCGCCGAAGATAACGCAATGGATGGCACCCATATTGTGTGCAGGGAAAGATAACAGTCGTCCATCCAGAGGACGAGTGGCGCGAGATCCACTCACATTGGTGTTTCGGCAATCGGGAGTTCGAGGGGTAAAGGTTCCATCTTGTCCTATCTCTTGAAACCCCGAACCCCGAAAGTGCTAAAGGCGCTCAAAGTAGGGCCCGCAGTATCATGAGGCAATCTCGACCGTCCATCCACAGGAGACACTTGGCGCACGATTAGGCTCCTTGCCTATTCCCTCATCACGACTCCGATGCACAAAGAGCATCTCCTTCATATCCCCGATGCGTGAGGTGTCAGGAGTGTCCAGGGCCTGGGCCCACAGCATCGTAGGGAGAGTTCAGAGCCATCAGATCTAGAGTGATGCATGGCGCTAGATTAAGCTGTCTCGGCGTTTCACTCATCACGATTTCAAGAAGCAAGGATTAGCTCCTCCCCATTCGCGAACGCCGAAGGTGCCTTAGGAACGACCACATGGTCATAGCCCATGGTCACTTGGGAAAGAAAAGAGTTGTTCAAGAAGGGCCGAAGGCATCGTGTATGTTCATAGAAGGAATCACCGCGATCTCCAAGTGTCATTTGATTCGACATCGATCTTGGTTTTCACTTGGAGTAAATGAAGGTGAGAAAGGGTGGTTGAGGCCTCTCCTCATTCATTAAATGCAAGGAATGGAGGGTCTGGCAAGCAGACTACTCGAGAGGGTCCTGTGTACCCATTTTTCCAGAGAAGCCATGACGATTTCTCGACTCACCAAGGAGGTCTGCACGCGCTAGCTCGGCTCTTAATGGCTCAGCTACTTCCCTTGTAGGAGCCATGTGCAGTTAAGGTGGCGTCTGACAAAGAATAGTTGTCCTATTTGGCCGAGGGGACACCAAGTCTTGGGTTCATGATCGGCAAAAGTCTATATGCGCAGACTGTCAGAAGACATGCAAACGCAATGTTTTTAATGAAGCGTTTTGTTTTTGTTGTTGTTGTTTTTTTTGAGTATATGTAGGTGTTTTCGCTATTTTTGTAAGGGTTGATGGTTGAGCTAGGCTCCCGATTGTAAAGTTTTGTTGTAGCGCTGGTTTCTCTCGTTAATGTATAAGGAATTTGAGACTTTTTACTTTATGGATGTCAGCCACTTTTTCCATCTCTTTGTTTATTGTGTTAGAATAGCTCGGAATTGGAGGATCCAATCAAGTTGCGCTATTGTAGGATGATGTAGGTTGGATCACTGGAATAGTCGTAGCATTTCTAATCAGTTCTTTTGTTTTCTTAGCGTTGGAATGGCTTGGAATTAGAGGATCCAGTTCAGTCACCCTTCAGCTCCTTGAAACTCTGGACAAAGAGGATCTTGGCTTCTGAGTTTTTCTTCTTCAAGCTTCCGAAGGCCTATTGCCCGAGGCAGTCTTGCTCAACCTTCTCACAAGTCTTCCATCTACCACCCTTTAATCAACTTACTGACGAAATTTGGATCAAGACCTCCCTTGCTTTCTACATACCAGACCCTGCTTCCTGTGTCAATGCTCCTTTCCTAGGTATCTTTCCATTTGACCACCCCCATTTATTAAATCATGACAATAAAAATTTATGGGCGTTTGGCTGTGCTCCTGCAAGTAATCCAGGGGTGACTTCCGATGCTAACATTTCTGGCATCGTTGCCGGGGACGAAGTTGAAGATTTTCCCTAGGCAGAACGACATTGAGCCTCTGATTCTGAAAGTGCATCAGACATCAGAGACCTTCAAGATTTCTACTGTGCACCTGGCAACTCCACTGTGGTGTCTCCATTGTTTCCACTTCATTGTTTCAGCTGTGGCTACTGTTGGCACACCTGAAAGCTGACCCAGAGGAGCTTTCTCGAGAAAGTTTCAGTAGCTGCTTTCTCAGCCTGAGAAGCTTCCTGGGGTAACAACAACGTTAGGATCTGGCCTTTGATGGTGAACAAAGACCAGACACATTCGAAGTTGCGCATCTTTCACCTGGTGACTCCATGATTCAAGGATCGATTGGCGACTCCATTGGTTCGATATGGAGAAAATCCTTGCTCACAGGTTTGCTCCTTTTAATTTTTCTGCTATTCCTGGTTTTCCTAATGTTGTCCCCTCTCTGAATGAATGGGGCGATTATTTGCCCATTTTTGGAAAATGTGAAGAGGACAACCCTGCTCATCACCTCAGTGAGTTTCATGAACTCATGTGTCAGTGGGAGATACATCATGAGGATGTATTACTTAAGATGTTCATGTTCTTGTTAGCAGGGGATGCACGTAAATGGTATCATTCTTTACCCCCTGCTAGCATTTCTTCACTCAGAGTTTCATGCATCTTTCATCGCCTATTGTCAGAAGTTTTATCCCTCTGAGTTAATTTGTCATAACTGTGGTGAGGGATACCACAACTCTGTACAAAATGAATCTATTTCTGACATAGGCTGTGAGGATAATCCTGACGACCTGGATCAGGAATCATTCCTTTCTCCTCCCCATTCGTTTGCATCTGAGGTGGGTTATGAAAGCAATGAATATCCCAGTGGGGAAGAGGATTCCCTGAGTGAGCTGATGGAGTAGGTGAAATATCTCTCTACCCAATTAGAAGGGTTGAAATATGAAGACTGTGCAGAGGATTTTCCAGCCTGGGAGGAAGAAGATGACCTGAGTGAACTAATGGAGCAGGTGATATTCCCCACTCCCCAATGTGCAAAATTGGAATCCGAAGACAGTGAACAGGATTTTCCAGTCTTCAAGGCAGATGATCTAAGTAGCTCTTTTTAAGAGATTATTCAAAATTTCTTGGATGCGTTAGCATATGCCCCTGATGAGCCTGTTGTCTTAGATTTAAACGAAGAAGCCATTGTGGAAGAGGATTTCTCTTTCTTCCTTCATGAGATTTCCCATGATGTATTTACATTTGGG
>ML792312.1:186931-206790 GCA_009831015.1 Picea engelmannii | reverse complement strand
TGTGACTATATAAGAACATATTATATCAGTGAACTAATTTATCTCTTCTTTTATTCCAAAAGATCTCAGTGAATATAATATTTAAAAGACATGCAACAATAAATATAAAACGTCATGCATGAAGAGTAATTTTGAAAAGAAACGTCATAAAAAAATACTTGACATGTAGGAGTGCATGTTAAATTTATACCATGCCCTAAGGTGGTCATGTGCACTAAGCATCCGCTATCAATATGCACCCCACAACAAAGCATTTAATGTTGTATACAAATATATACCATTTGATCTAAAACACCTTTAAATCAGTCGGTATATATCCAAGTGTATACAACATTAAATGCTCTACTTCAGGGTGCATATTGTTTTCCCCAAGCATCAAAGGTGACCCAAACAACAACATAAACATGATATTGTATTACATCTATCAAGTAATTCTCCAATCTCTACCTAAAGAATTCTCCAATCTCATTGCTTGCCCTCTTAGTACCACATGTTAGGCACTAGGGTTGTCCATGTAGCATCATGTACTCAAGATTACCAGCTAAGATGTTATAAATGAAAGAGTGTTGGAGATCAATAAGAATGATCCAAGAAATCCTGAACCTAAGGAATATAACCGAGTGATTTTTTGGCAATGAGGTTGAAGGCTCAACAAATGCACCAAACAACACATTCAACAAGATGGTCTTCCCATGAATAATGTGTCTTACACCAGGCACACATGCAAAAAGAAGCAACATTGATCTATAGACCACCTTGGACATCTTAATGATTGGCTCACCAAACAAAGCTACAACCAAAACTACTATAATGAGCCTACGCGTGACTATATAATTATTTTTGTATTTCAGTGATTTGACAAGAAAACACACCAAACGAATTGTTTCATTGTTATGACATGAAAATAGAACTACAATAGCAAAGTCGCACATTGGAACACAAAATTCACCCTCAAAAACTTGATGTGGGAAAACCAACCAGAAATGAAGCATTGTGCCTTTTCCATTTTATATAGGGAAGATTACAATACAGATTACAAAGTGGTCCAAACTCACAATGAAGCTATGAGACACTATGGTCTGCAATAGTCCTCTACATATTTCTTCTCCCTCACTACTATATTAGTATCTCCACTCACTACGCATATGATGGAACAATGATGGAGGCTCAATAAAGTGAACCATTTTCCCTCCTCATGTTACGTTTTTTTATAGAGAAAGTTATGGTTATAGAACCCCCTTGAATCTTGATGCTTCTAGAAGTATCTAGTAGATTCTCATATGTTATTAACTCTTCATGGTTGAATCATGGTGCGTTGAAATTTCTACCACTTGGACCTATTGGGGGCTTAACTTTTTCATATAAACTATGTTTGACAAAAATGAACTATTGTTTGAAAGATATCAACGTAAAGAATGTAGTGAGGACCCCTAGGGCTATTTTATTTAATCTATGAGATCCAAAAAGTTCACTTTTTTAACCCCTAACAAGAATATTTCTAGTTCTAGTTTATTAATGTGATTTTCATATCTAACTCAAACCAACCATTCTTGCTCCAAAATTCTATCTTACCCATTTTTTAGCATTAATAATTTCATTGGATAAATATTTAGATCCATTTTGGATTATCCCTCCCCATTTCATGAGGGATTTTGATCTCTAAAATCTTTAGTTTTAAAGGAGACAAGGAAAGAATTCATCATCTTTCTCCTTGGCATGCCATTTGGAATTGGTTCATAAGTGTACCTTCAATCCCACCTACAAGAGTTCTTGTTGACCCGTTCGAGTCATTTTGATCTACTTTTTCAAAATTATATCCTCTAATAATTTTGGTGTGCGTATGACACCCAAACTTCTATTGAAAATAAGACTTGGCCTTCGTCATCCTCATCAAGCATGGATGGGTGATACAATTTCATATTATCTACATTCACCACCAAGTAAATATGCATATAGTGTGGAAAAAATAATTTGTATGCATTATTTCATACCTTCTCCAACACTTCAAAGGGTTTGTATCTTGAGGCATCGACCTTCTTTCATGGTCTATATAACCTTTCCTTTTGGAGGTTTAACCAAACTTTGTCTCCTATTTTGGAGGTTTTTTCAACCCTATGTTGATCATTTCCAACATTGTATTTCTCCTAAGAATTATTTAGTTTCTCATAAACCTATAGGTCTATCTACTTGATATTGCATATGAAATTTTATGTCTCCAATGCATCACATGATGTAGACACCCTTGCTTCAAGTTATCCATATTCAATATCCGATGGTGATGGTTGAAGATATCCAAAAAAAGTTTCAAAAGTGAACTTTCTAGTGGAAGTGTGTGCAACCATGTTATAGGAATGTTGTATGTAAATTAGATTTTCATCCTTGATCCTTGGATGCTTCTAATTAAAATTTCTCCAACATTGAACTAAAGTCATACTCACCACCTATTTTTGGTCATCATGTGTGGGTTGAAGACAATGGATCTCTTCAATTTAGTATCCAAATTCTCCCATAATGAAGTCTAAAATGTAATGAGAAATCTAGTATCTTTATCATAAATGATGCTCCTTATGATCCCAAAGTGCACCAAGACCCTTTTAAACAAAAAGATTGTAGTGTCTTATACTTTGATGGTCTTCTTACAAGCTATCTTAATGCACATCTTATTGGACCTATTAATCGCCACATACAATAATTAATGCCCTATATTTTTCCTTAGAAAATCCCAACAAAGTCCACGGATATGCTTTCCCATGTCCTTGTAGGGATTGAAAGTGTGTTGTATTGTGCTTGTGTTTTTTTACTAGGCCTCCCAATACAACACAATATAGAACTTATGATAAACCTCACCACTCATCGTCAATAACATATCAGTGTCTGCCACACCAGCTTGGTCCACTAAAGACAACATGTCTTACTTCATGAGGTAACAAGTCCAGTCTCATGGTAAGTGTCACTTTAATATTTGAAGCATTTGAGCATGTTGCAAAGAGTCATGTCTTGATTATGGAACATTTTCTTGGAAATTATATATTTTTCTTTATTTCACCTTGGTGATTGGCATGACATCCTAGTAAGTTGTTCACCCTCGGGAAAAGGGTTTCTATTGGGGGGTCTCCTTGAAGGTTCATCGTACCATTCCCACCCATCCTTACCACTTTCTACACCTCTTCCCTTATGTTTCCTCATATTTTGGGTTTTTGGGTTCATTGACCCCGAGAAGGGATTATACCTCATTTCATGGGAAGAAGGGGCTAAAGGCCCAAAAGTGTTGCAACTAGCACTGTAAAAATCAAAAGTCATGAATCATCCTTATGAATGATTTCCCTAAGGTCCCGAGAGCCATAAATTGATTCTCTATGAAAATAAAGGACCTTTTAAAAAGAAAATAAATAAAAAAGTATATCACTTGATGGGGGAATGCATTGTTTTGTTCTTTAATTTCCAGTGCACATATAACTTAATGTGTTCTAACTTCAAGTGGCATTGTGGTGCTCTTTTTATTTCCATTGGAGATAACACTCAATGTTCAAATTGTAAAAAACAAAAAGAAAGGAAAATAAAGGGCTTGGAAAAAGGTTGCATTGCAAACAAAGGGATACAACATACCCTCCAAAAACGCACCCATAAATGAGACAATATGAGTCCTTGATATGTCAAGAACCCCATGCCCAAGAGTACTTCCCCCAATCCACCTCATACTCACTACAAGGTCTAGATAGGGTCTTCTTGGGAAACGTTCCTTGACTTGGGGATTGGCCTACCCAATAGGGCACCATGACACTGCTCCCATACATAAATTTGGCAAAGTTTAAAAGCTCTTTGAGAATTTGTTTAATTTTAAAAGGGGGGACTTAATGGACTTTTTTGGGTGGTTGTTTATTAAATGTGGCTTACTTGGCATGATTCATATGACTCGTGGAACCTTGGAGGTTGTATTTTTTTGTCTTTGCAGGAACTTTCCCTGTGAAAGTCATTCATGAAGGGAGTAAACCACTTGGACCTTCATAGGGGATTGAAATCACATTGGATGGATGTTGTGCCCCACATATTGGAGGCCTAGGATAATGAGTGTTGCACTTTAGATGAAATCTTTGTCACATGAGAAAGGCTTGAAGCCATGAAGAGGAGATGTCCTCACATTGTTATGCCCAAACACCCCTCTCTTGCAACATGACATCACACATTGAGGAGATTGTTCGATGCATTTTGTGCACATGGTGGTGTTGTGGGCTTGTGACCCCACACATTTTCTTGATCTGGGGATGATGTTGCACCTTAGGAGCATGACTTTTTGGCCTTTCAAGGTTTACCTTCACATGTGCGACCTTGGATAAGAGTCTTGTGGGCTTACATGCCATTATTTTGTCATTTTTCATCATATTGTAGCCTATGTGGGAAAAAAGAGCAAAACGATTTGCTAATTAAGCATTGTAACTTTGGTTTTGACCTAAAATTAAGGATTTTATTGTAATGTGGACAAACATGACTTGGGTTTTCCTCTATAAATAGGGGCAAGTCATTTTCATTTGACCATAACTCACTTGTAAGGGATCTCCCTCTCTAAGGAAAATTTCGGTTTCTTTATTTTCTCTTGTGCATTGTGGAAAAAGGACTGTCTTTGGCATTTTGGTGCAAATTGATTTCTCTTGGGGCTGTATATTGGATGAATGTGGATAATATTTGGTACAGAATAAGGGTTTGACATCTATCTTCTTGTATTTTATGATTATATTTCTGCAATTTCTTATCTTTGTTCAAGGATTTTAAATTTTAAACCTTAGGAGCAGTACAAAGGTGTACACCCTCCACTAGAGATATTTCATTGTTTGTCTTGGAATTGTTCAAGATTTTCTATAGGAATTAGAAGTTCCTACACCCCTATTGCAAAGGTTTGTATAGCGTCGACCTTCTAGGAAGTAAGAGTGTTTACACCCTTAGAAGATCTTGCCCTAGTTCAATTTAAATAACTAGAACATCTTGAGGAAAGGAGGACGACTTGGTTTTGTAAGGGTTCAAAACCAAGGTTCAAGTTGTCTCTCCCTCTTTATTTTTTATCTATTATTCGACTCCATTACCCAAGGATAAGTTGTTTTAATTGCATTGGAATACACACAAATTACACTTTTGTAATCTCTGATTTTTGGGATGAATTGTGCTCACTTCAAGCTATATTTCTATGCTAAGGCATATTGATTTGTGGGCATTCTCTAGCTATTGTACTTAATTAAATTCTACAACCATTAGGGATACAACAACCATCCTCATAAAGTTCACTTTACTCACTTTTCCTACCATAGAAAACATCCCGTGAATACTTGAAATTTTTCAACTTGGAAAGAGCTATACATTGGTGTGTTTACTTACTAATTTATGTGGTTTGAACTTGTTGTTATAGAAAAAAAAATCTACAGACATTCAGTTTTCATATTTATTTTTGATAACACTTGCACACAATCCACTTTAACCACTAAAATCATTACTAAACATTTAGAATGTTCCCAGCCACCCCATGTTGGGCTTTGTCCCACAACCTTAACTTTTGTAGCTCTGAGTCAACCAAACTGTAACATACTACTGAGAAATGCTACTCTAAAGTTTGACTGCAGATATTCTACTCTAAAACAAGTTCTGCAGTATCACTTGAAGTGACGCTCTCAACCCAAGCTTGAGTCGTGCCACACAAATTATAACATCGGAAGCAACATTATCCTTTTAACACAACCTTAAGAAGTGGAAGTAACTCAATAAATGTGCGCACTATCATATTGATCACACAACATAATCACACACACATCCATCTAGGCGCCATGCGCCACTTCTGATTTCATTGTGCATGGGTTCTATTTCCTTAAATGCACACACAAATTCCAGTCTCTTGATGCACACATGATACAATCATGCGCACCCGACCACTCAATCCTCTTCTTAATGATTCATAACCAAAATCACAAGGTTAACTTAACAGACAAGACTATCATCAACTAACATACTTATGCACAGCTACAAATACATGTTATAAGCATCATACTTACAGGTGCAAACATCATTAAACAAAATAACAACAATTACTTATAGTCGACTACATATAAGAATTAACCCATATCAAGCATAGACAAATATGCACACAATAAACATGAAAAGTGCATAAAGAACACTTATCTTTTATGGAAATCACCAACTGCGTGCATAAATCAGACATTCCTCCTAGCCATAGACTTTGTATAATATCCCCAAAAAATAAATTATTATTGAAGTCTGAAAATACTTAGGAATTTATTTTTGTTTTTGGTAAATTCGAAAATTATTGCCATTTGTGGTAATTCTTGTTGTAGGAAAATCTCCCTGTGGACAGGTAGATTACCTCAAAGAGCTAGACCCTAAATCTAAGACATAGAGTTCTTAACATGGACACTGAATTCCTTTCAAATCCATACAAACTAGCACATGAGAAGGAAGGAGAACAACAATACCTTTTTATCGATGTTTGTCCCTGCACGCTCCAAATCGAACTCCAAACTCTCGCTCCTCGCTGAGTCCTGTAGAAAAACAAAGTACGACCACTTTCTACTCTATTTATGTTAGCTTGAAAACAAATCTATCTATCGATGATAATTTCATGTAATATCAGACACAAACTAGAAAGAAACATGCCAAGCATGTCATATTAATGAGAATAACAACAACAGTACTTACAATCATAGATGCAAATGCGACAACTTCATCAAGTCCCCTTCGTCTAACCCTTGCTCGAAATATCCACAACCTGGATGATGGCAGCTTCATTGATCACTCTCCTTTGACTGAATGGGTGTTTCCTATGAGATCATAGGTTTCATGCTAGCAATTATTCCTCCCATTTTTCACCGCCATAGAGCCTGCTTATATAGTTTAAGAGGAGCTTAACCTCTTGAGTTATCTTTAGAACAAGTTGAGGAACTCCCTCCTTGGATCAAGGATCTCTTGATGGAACCAAGAATATGAATGCAACTGCCTTCTAAACTTGATAGATCCTCCCCTTATTCTCCTCAACGGGCCAACTTCTACCTCAGATTAGACAGCGCTCCCTCAAAAGGGGCATCAGAGCGCTATAGCGCTCCCTAGGAAGCTTGAGGGGGGCACCAGCGCTGCAAAGATGGATAGCACTCCTTCAGAGGGGAAGGCAGGCGTTATAACACTCCCTAAGACCTTATAGGGGAGTGCCAGTGCTCCTAAGGCTGATTTAGGGGAGCGCTCACCCTCAAAACCTTTGTTTCAGAGCTCCTTTCAGGTGATAAGAGTCCTTTGACTTCAGTTAACCAATTTTCCTTCTCCGGATCAAGTGTATGAGATGTCTTAGGTGCCTCCTTAGTGTCATCATTATGGAAGTATGATTGAACGACATTTGTGACACTTGTGAACAACTTGTGACACTTTTGAAAGTTGTAAGGAAGATGCGACACTTACGACAGTTGAGAGGAACATGTGACACTTATCCAGTTGAGTAATTTTGACGTGTAACAGATTGCCCCCCAAAGTATGAAGTTAGAAGATGTGAACTGATAACTAAAGTGCTTTGTAGATGTTCAAGCAAGGGTATAGACTCGGAGAACCTGACGGAAGTTGCACACAAACATCCAACAAATATCATGACATATTTCAAAACCCAAGGCAGGCATACCTATGCTTGGGTGATCAAGACTTGCAAGATATGGCTGCCATAAAATACACGGCGGATCCATAATTGTATTGATAAGAAGGTATATCCACCAAAGATACAATGTGGCTCTATACTCTGATGACTCGGATTGATCGTAGCCATGAAGAATACACAGTGGATCTACAAGATGACAAGACATAGCCACAACCAATACAAAGTGGATCTATGTAACAGTGTATGTGTCATTTGTCCAATAGAAACTCCTTCGCAACCTAGGAAAAGAATATATCAAAGTGATTAATCAACCCAGGGTGTTCTTACCAATCCCAATATGGTACGAATCTAACCATGTGAATATATGTCCTGATGTCGAACATGGCAGAAACCACTTGATTACCGGTCGATGGTGTGAATTGTTAACAAGTGCGAGGGACATCACCATTAATGTCAATGATTCCAAAGGTACCCTAGTACATTCCAGAGAATGTGAATATATGGGCTGAGGTCAAACATCCGTGGAATCATCCGATCAGAGGTCAATGATGTAAACCTACTGTCGGATGTGAGGAGGCCTATAATTGAGGCATGCAGGTCCCAAAGTACTAACTGGTTTCTAAGTCTGATTCCTGGATAATGTGTTGAAGTCAATAGAAATAGACTCGTCGAGGGAGGGCCTTGATGTATCCCTCATCAACGACATGAAACGGATATAGAGATGTAATTGGTAGATCAAAAGAACATGGACTGACACGAGTTTTGAGGCAAGATATTTGGGATGGCCGACTCTCGAGGCAGATACTTCCCTTGAACACTGAGTCACAACAACAAAACATGACATGGAACAAAACTATGCAGTGGATACTGTGACTTACATCAGGTGACCCAAAGGAGTGAAAGGAACTCAAAGGATTGGCTCAGTGCAGAGGTTCAGCGGATAATGATGCGTGCGAATGACAAAGTGCCATGTTCAAGGACGATTCTAAGAATTGTTGGATAATGTTCTCAAGAGACTGCTTGGCTTGCTCCTTTCAATTTTTCCCCCATCCAGATAGAGGAGTACCTCTTTTTGATTTAATGAGCTCGAGGAGGACAACACATGCTCGATATAACTCACCTTCGGTAAGTTCCTCTTCCTTTGTTTAACGAACCGGAAGAAGTAAGGGTTCGGTCCCGTATGGGCCTGTCGATGTGTGTTTTAATGAGTCCAAAGATAGAAAACTCGAAGGTTTTTCGGGATTATAGAGTTTGGAAAAGCACTTAAAAAAGAACTCTCTCAGTTCCTTTTTCGTACAGTATTCTAATGAGACTGAAAAAGAGATAAACTATTGCTTGAAAGACGCCCTTTCTGACCTTTTAACGAGTGTGAAAGGAAGCAAGGTCACTCGACAATCTTTTCATATTTAGAGAGTCTGAAAATGGTTTAAAGAAAACTCCAAGGGGGTTCCTTTTTCGCCTGTTCGTGTATCCGTATGGGTCCAAAAAAGAGATAAAAGTTTACCCGGTTGCGTTCTCATATTTTTGAGCTCGAGAACGAACTAAGACTATGCTCATAAGTGAGACAAGGTAAATAATCCATCAGGACTGCTATGAAACCTGCGATGTCAAAACTACAAACCAGGGGTTTAGTAAATCCATCATATTGTTAGAGAAACCCATAAATGACCATACCTTATAAAAAATGGAAATTTATAAATAACAATACAATGAAAATTCCATTTACCATTTCATTTTGCACAAGGATTTTGGAGTAGTGGAGATTCTCATTTTGAAGTGGATCTTGTTTTGTTCGCTGCCGGAGCTAAGGTTGACCGTTTCACTTGTCGTTCGGACCAGGTAGATCTCCATCTCTTCTTCTTTCAATTACATGGTTTGGTATTCATTTTCATAGCATCATTCAATTTAAAATACGAAGCCCTAAATTGCCCCAAAAAGATCAAAATCGGCCTCTTTGAAAAATGATGAAAAAAAAGGGGGTTCTTTTTGCAAAAACGTTCTAGAAGAGGATGGATAAGATGCCAACGCCTCAATACTTAATTAGATGGGTCATTTTTGGTAAGGAATCCATGAGAAAATCCCCACGTATGCCCACGCAGCCATAAAGAAATCATTTATATTTAAAAACGTTTCATTGTTATATGATGGATGTCAAATGGCTAAGAGAGGGCGTGGTGATTATAAAATAGGGTGTGGTCACTTTAAATGATGTGGGCATCTTATTTCATGTTTTTAAATTGCTTTTGAAAATTGCCGAAATTGCCAAAACGTAGAAATAATGAATTTCTTTATTTTTTTTGTTTTGTAGGTAACTTCGGCGACCATGATCGAGTGGAAAGAAAGAGAACATGAGATGGATGATTTAGATGCCTTGTGGAGTCCCCACACACGGGCCGCATTGCTAGCTTTTGGCTTACTCAAATTCTTCAAGTTGCAAAAAATGAAGAAAGAGATTTTACTGCTTGAGAATATGATCGGCCTATGGGATGTTGTTGAACAAGGCTTCCGGATTGGCACACAAATTTTAACCATTGAGTTAGAAGATGTGTATTTTTTGACTGGCCTCTCCAAAAGAGAGGTCCCCATATCTTTTTCCGGGCAGAGGGCGCTACCTGAACAAGTGGACGTGTATCTGGCACGCCACTATATCCCAGGAGCAAGACTAGTAGGGGGTAGGATCCCTATCAAGGATATCCGAGAGCTACCCCTCTGGTCCATACTGTTTGCCATCACGAGAGTGACGGGTAGTACTAGCGTGCATCTGGCATCAAGATCCCAGGTGGCTTATGGTGTTCAATGTTTGGAGCCAACACTGTTCAACTGGAGTGCAGGGTTCCTTCGAAATGTGAAGGAACAAGTTTCACGGTGTAGGACAGGACAGAAGCAGTTTGGTTATGGCTCATTTTTGGTCTCATTTTTTCTAGAGCGCATCCCCCAGATGCAGCCTCAGATAGTACTGGCGGTGCGACCAGTGGATGAACCGAGGATGGAGAGGTGGACGAGTCTGTCTCCGAGGCTGGTAGCGGAGTCAGAGTTTCGTTTCACTGGTGATTTCTTTGCCTGGCTGAGACGACAATATCTCTGGATAGAGGACTTTCCATATGCTGAGGTATATTTCCATGGGAGCATGGATTTGATTTTACCCACAGGGGAAGACTGGGATGTGTCAGGTAAGAGACTGAGCCATACCTTGTCTAGTTTTTTTTTTTAAGTTTTTTGATGTATATGTATTTTTTTGGGTATGTAGAGGAGTTTTTAACAAATGTATTGTTTTCAACATGCAGACAAGGGAGAAGTGCACCCAGCCGATATACCGATACCAGGACGTCACGGGGGCATCCCGGTTGCAGTGGATCCAGTAGTACCAGTGATAGGTCTCCGGGAGGTTGAAAGAAACCTCCAAGGCCTTACGATGGGCATTCCTCCTTTACGAAGGGGAGAAGTGCCTTTACATCTGCAGAGGCATACTGTGGGAGTACTAGAGAATATCAATTCTCTACTGAGGCACGTAGTGCACGCGGTGATGTGTTACTCATAGCACAATGCAGTGCGGGGAGATTAGAGTCTCTCCGGTTATCATATTTTGTATGCCTTATCAGGCGGTGTTGTAGGGGTTTAGAGACCTGACATTTTGCTCTTCTACATACTTTTTGATATAATCAAAACATTTCAGTCATACCATATATATATATATATATATATATATATATATACAGTTTTGAGTTTTTACAGGGCCAATGATTTGTACACGATGATGTCTGTGATGTGTTTTAATTTACATGTAATGTACCATTTTGCTTTCCTTAAATCTTATATGTGGGCGAGATACCGATCCATGATGTAATTGGCTAACGAATCCAAAACACTATTAAGTTCTCTTGGAATGTGTCTATATTCAATGTAATCGAACATTCGTTCAAGACGATGAACTTGTAGGTGGAGACGTAGCAGGATAGGACTACGGATAGCGTAGATACGGTTGAGTTGATAGACCACGAGTTAGGAGTCTAAGTAAATAATGATACGAGAGATACCTAGGGAGGAGGCTTGGGTTAATAGTTCGATGACAACATGATATTCTGCCATGTTGTTGGTTGTTGGTCCTAAGAAAATACCTCCTGAACTCACCACCTCGTCAAATTAGTAAATAACCCATGGTGTCGAAGCAATGTTCCGGGTATGTTGACTAATTCCATCCGCGAACCCAAAAAAGATAGGAAAGGAAGACGTCATCTGTGCATGAAAACACAAGCACAGTCATGAGTGGCAATGGTAAAGACTCGAGCATGCGAAAGAATAAGACACACCAAACTAAAAATACAATAATGTACAAAGTACAGATGTTGGGCGATCTAGGCATAGTACTTTTTAAGGTAAAGCCTGTTTTGGAGATCTCCCAGGGAAATTCCATCATGATCTACTAATTCATAGGCACCTCTATGTAGGACATGCTTCACGATGTAAGGACCGTGCCACATAGGTTCTAACTTTCTTGTCCCCAATTTATCGTGAGCTTAGTCATAAACGAGGACTAAGTCTCCTTCTGCAAAAGTCCGAGGGTGGATAGATTTGTCGTATTGACTCTTGATGCGTTTCTGATGTGCCTCGTTAGCGAGAGCAACATCACGACGTGTTTCATCCAGCTTGGATAGATACAAGAATCGTTCTTCTTCAACAGAAGTATGGGGCAGGAGTTCTACTTTCAGTTTGAGTGATGGAATCTCACACTTGATTGGTAGGACGGCTTCAATGCCATATACCAACTGGAAAGGAGTGAATCCAGTTGAAGTTTTCATAGAAGTGCAATAAGCCTAGAGAGCGGAGAAAAGTTGTAAATGCCACGATGTTTTGTTTTCCCCTACCATGAATTGGATCATGGTTTTTAGGACTTTGTTGATGGCCTCAACTTGTCCATTAGCCTGAGGGTAGTAAGGGGATGAGTTTTCATGGTGAAAACCCAATTTGACATGTAACTCGCTCATCATCTGGTTCTTGAAGTGTGCACCATGATCAGTGACAATGGCACGTGGTACACCAAAACGAATAATGATATGGTTGAAAAAGAACAGAGCTGCAGTACGACCATCATTCAGGAAGGTAGGCATAGCCTCAACCCATTTGGTGAAGTAGTCGACGACGATGATGATGTAACCATGCCCCCCGACTGAGGTAGGCTTACACTGCATGAAATCGATACCCCACTTGGCAAAGGGGCCGATGGTGATAATGGGGTGCAGCACGGTAGGGTGGGTGCATGCCTTCTTGTTAAAGAGTTGGCAGGGTGGGCATTTTTTTACGGCCTCGATGCAATCTTTAAAAATTGAGGGCCAAAAGTAGCCGGCACGTAGGATTTTTTGGGCCGTGGCCATCATGAAAATGTGATCGCCTCAGGCACCGAGGTGAAAATCGTTCAAAACGCCTTCAGCCTCCTCATGAATCAGACATCGGTGAAGGATGGTGTCAATACCGCAGTGATACAAGGTGTCGCCGATGATGAGATAACGCCGAGAGTGGTGACGAATGCGTTGATGCTCTTCGCGAGAGATGTTGGGTTGAAAACGTTGGGTTTGAAGGTAGAGGAGAATTTCTTCATACCAAGGATCGGTGGTGCTGATGAGGAAGAGAGATTCATCGGGGAGAGAATCTCTAGGTTCAATGTTTTCATCGGCACGAGGGAGAGAATAGATAAGCTTTGCAAACACCAGAGATTTTTTGGCTTTGGCCTTCATAAACTCGAGATCGAATTCTTGAAGAATAACGATCCATTTAGAATATTTTCCCCTGAGTACTTGACGTGTCAAGACGTGGTACATGGGGTTGGAGTCTGCAATTACCGTGGTGGTGCGTAATAAGATGTAGTGGTAGAATCTCTGGATAGCGATGACGGCTGCCAGAGCTAGTTTCTCGACATGTGAATATCAAAGTTCGGGTCCATATAGACTCTTTCTCAGGTAATAAATCACATGTTCTTCGCCGTTGGGGTCCTCTTGAACTAACACCATTGCAATAGTGGAAGTGGAGGCATCCAAGTAAAGGATATAGTCCTTTGTATACTCCAGGGGGTGTAACAAAGGAGCGTGGGTCAAGGCGTTCTTGAGAGCATCGAATGATCGTTGGGAAGTATTATCCCAGATAAAAGGGGTGTTTTTTTGTAGTAACCGCATAAATCCTTTAGTTATCTCGGCGTAGTTGCAGATGAAATGATGAAGGAAGTTTGCTTTGCCTTGCAAGCTTTGGAGTTGGGTTAAATTGGTAGGTGGAGGTAAGGCTAAAATGGCCTTAATCTTTAAGGGATCCACCCAGATCCCATCTTTGGAGACAATGAAACCGAGGAGTCGACCGGATTCGACAGCAAAAATGCACTTGTGGGGGTTCAAGCAAATATGGTAGAACCGACATCGAAGAAAAATCGCCCGCAAGTGATCAATGTGATCGGATCGATTGGATGAGTGGGCGGGTAAATCGTCGAGGTAAGGTTCTGCGATATGCTTGATGTCGTGGAAAGCATACGACATGGCCCACTGGAAAGTGGCACCAGCATTTTTTAGGCCAAATGGTAACTTTCAATAGGAGAAAGTTCCCCATGGGTAGATAAAGGTTGTCTTATGTTGATCAATAGGTAAGATTTCGATCTGGTTATACCCAGAAAAGCCATCCATGAAAGAGAAGATTACTCTCCCTGCGCAATTATTGATGATTTGGTCGATGAAGGGCGTAGGGTAGTTGTCCTTGGGACAAGATTTATTGAGATCTCGATAGTCAACACAAACATGGATGGTACCTTGTTTTCTAGCAACCGAAACAAGGTTGGAGACCCATTTGGTCAAAGGGACGGGGTAGATAAAGCCAGATTTTAGAAGTTTTTCAACTTCTGCTTTTATAGCTGCGATTTTCTTGGGATGAACCGGGCGAAGCTTTTTTCGAACAAGTTTCACGTCAGGGTAAGTTTTGATTTCATGTACGAAGAATGAAGGGTCGATCCCTGGCATCTCCTCGTAGCTCCATGTGAATACATTGCGGAATTCCATAAACAAAGCGGTATAAGAGACCACTTCCTTGGGTGTGTAATTAGCACCAAGGTTAATGTTTTCCAAGACACCTTCTTTGATCGAGATGTCAATAACAATCATAGTAGAGATGTTATCCATGTTCCCCTCAGAGAGAGTATCTTGTGTGAGGATAGGAGATTGTGAAGCATCGATAACATCGGGAGGGAAGACAGAGTGTATGTCTTGGTGAATTTCTTCCAAAGGTGGAAGAAAATAGGATTGATGGTGGTTATCATCCCAAGGCAGATCATCTATGCTAAGAATTTCCATAATAGATTCGTCAGAAGGAAAAATTTGGGAAATGTAATCAACGACAGACGACAGGGAATCCAACCATGAGGGCACCGAGTAGGCATCAGGTGCCAATAAATGTGAATTGTTCAAAGAGGGAGAGGCAGATTGAATAGCTATGTATGCAGCCTCGACTGGGCTAAGTGGAATAGTGTCACCGAGCACATCGAATTCCAGAGGACTAGGTACAATCCAAGGATCAGATGATTCGAAGGATTGATAAGGCATAGTCGAGATCATATTGACGGTGGCAATATGATGCACGGTAGGTGGAAGTGGTGTAGGGAAAGTACCCATAAGGATAGAATATTTCAATAAGCCAACACCAATGCTTTCATACGTAACTGGGTGGTCTCCCAAAAAGGGAATGTTATTGGTAGCAGGGATGCGAGCGTCGGGTGTACAGAAATCAAGTTGATCGATAGTGACAATTTTTCCTTGATGGGGGAATTGTACACATCGAAACACAGATGAGGCAACGACAGTCATAGCGTAGAACCAACTTCTTCTGAGTAATAGGTTGTAATCGAGGGGAGCATCGACCACCTCGATATCAACGGTAACAGTTTTTCCGCCCAACTGAACGACTAAGGATTGTAATAATCCATGAGGATGAAAACCTCGTCCATCGAAAGCGCATAACATCATAACAGATTTGTTAAGGGCATGTGATTTTAAGCCTTTCCAACAAGCTAAGGACATGACACAAGTAGAGGCTCTCTCATCCAAGATAGTTCGGTGGATTTGTTGATTGTGAACAACAACATCGATCTGAAAAGCTAACTGGTGGGAGAGTCTTGGTTGATGATCATCCAGATTAAACATGAGGTTGTTTGATGACTCGGGATCAAAAGCACTGATAGCAGCTAAGAGTGTTCTATGTTGGTTGGGACAGTGTTGTAGAAATTCCAAGGCAGACATAGCACACAGTGCTTTGGCCAAATATTCCACAATGTTGTAGTTTTGGGTAGCCCGTGAATTAGGATTGAAGGTAAATTTCTGGATGGTGCTCTTAGGAGGGTGTAAGATGGAGTCAAATGAAGGTTTCTTAATCTGAAGTGGCCCGGATGGAGGACTAATAGACGGAGGATTAACGGAAGATGGTAACGGCTCCGGTGCAAAACCAATAGTAGCCTTCAGTTTATCAGGTTTAACTAGTGTGTCATACGTCGTAGAACGAGTCGTCAGATTAACCCCGTTGAACATGTAAATGTGGGCACTTTTCGAGGCCTCATCATGGGGTGGGTTGGAACTACCCCCTGTGGTGGGGGTTTGAGCAACCAAATATTGTTGATACGGAAAAGGATGAGTATGCATAGCGGATTGTAAATTTCCCTTGAAAATCTTGGCCACTTCATCACGATGTGGACAGTCTCGGGTGTAGTGATTGTCACCACAAATGAGACATGAGAATTTTTGTTTTCGTTGTGGTTGTTTTCCAGCAACAGGGGTTTGCAGTTGATTTTTTGGTTGTTCATTGTTATTGTTCTTCTTTGGTTTATTTCTTGCTTTCTTTTTGCCCCCAGATTGTTTTGAAGGGGTTGATTGGACTGTATTCACCTCAGAGACCTGAGTTTGAGGGGGGGTAGAAGAGGGTGAAGTCGAGCTGGGAGCAGCCATTGAAGCGGGCCGCTGAATTGTTCCAGTCGACTGGGCAGTAGATTGGGTTTTGACGGAGCCAATAACTCCATCCATGTGGGAAGCAGACGATGGTTTGGATGGATCGTTATTGGCATGGGTAGCATTCGGTATCAACTTGTACAGAGTACCGGATTGTGAATAGACTAAGTCTAAGTACTGAGCTTAGGCAATAGCTTCTTCCTCGGTGACTACACCACCCATGGCAACATCACGAGCGATCTGGGGTAACAACGATTTAGTGAACCATTCCGCTAACAATTGGTCAGGAATGACCGCTTTGATTAGCCTTCGTCGTCATCTCCACTCATGAATATGATCGGAGATGTGTACGGATGTTGTTTGATGAAGGTAGGTTAATAGTTCAGTACCCGTCTCATATCGAATGGGTAGTTGGAAATGTTTGAGGAAGGACATGGCGAGGGAGTTGAAATCATGAAAAGATGCGCGCGGTAGTTCAATATACCATTTTTCCGCGGAACCCGTAAACGTTCATTGGAAAAGACGCAAACGTATAGAATCGTCCATGAGGAATTTGGATGAACACCACAAATGGAAAGTCATCACGTGGTTGTTTGGGTCTTCTACGAACTTTCTGTCAAATTTTGGGATATCAAAAGGAAGTTTAGTTGGAATAGCTGGCCAAACCGGAGAATGATAAATAGGATCATTCTTTAACCAAGACAAGTCTAGAAGGTCCAGGGTAGCTAGAAAAGGTAGTTGTCGGTTAAACTGTGGGTAATGCTGGTGCAACATGGGGATACCAGTAGGGCCAATCACTGGGTTATGCGGATAATTGTAACTAGTGAGCCCTCTTGTATGAGGTTGGTGTTGACCAGGGTACCCAATATTTGAGGCATTTTGAGAGACATGAGTGAGGGGAGGATAACCGGATGGGTTTTGAGGGTTGTAGGCTGAGTTTGGCGTTTGTCCATAAGGAGGTTGTTGCGGAGTCTGAGAATTGTGTCCTGCCAAGAACTGTGGATTTCTTGGAAAAGGGACGTTCCACGGATTGGGTGTGGCGGACGCATTTTGTCCATATGGTTGATGGTAGACTCTAGATTGAGGTTGCCCCCTAGCATGAGGGTGCCCCCCAAATGGAATTTTTCCTCTGGTGGGAGGATGCCCCCCAGGCTTGAGGTAGAGTTCCCGAAATTTGAGAACCAGACGTAAATGACTGACCGGTGCCATTGAGCGGATTAGGACCACCAGAACCGGTCCCTCCGAGTTGTTGGATAGGTATGGAATTTCCCGGCATAACTTGGGTAGTAGTGGTTTGGGTAGTATTCAGTGCTTTGAACCCAAAAGGGAGTGTACGTCTTGGTGTTACAGGTGTGCCAATCGCAGCTTGGTCGACCACCGCATTACCGGCGGGAATAGTCGGAATGTGAGAGACCATTGTAGAATGGGCCGTCTGGAGGGGAAGAGTAGACCTTGGGCCAACTGACGATTTGTTTGGACCAACGGGCGATGTGGCCATAAAAGTGGTGGTGCCAGTAAAATGGTTTAGGGGTACAGTGTAGGAAATGGGTGCGTCAGTGCCCATCCCTGTTCCATAAAGATCTCGCACCATGCGCGGCAGACTTCGAACAATGTCCGCGGTCCAAAAAGGGTCATCGGCTAGAGGGTTTTGATGAGACCCAGTTGGGATGTCAGAAGGATTGATGATGACAAATTCACCAGTGGAATTGAGTTGGAGGGAACGTCATTCATATCCCTCCGGAATGAGAAAATCTTCCAGAGACTCTGAAACAATCCGAAAATTCTCTAGAGGAGTGGGAACTTCTTCTTGGGAAGTTGTAGTGTCTTGAACCTCGCTCTATTGAGGAGATTCCTCCATAGAATGAGGGGGTAAAGGGATGTTTCCTTCCATATTTTCTGGAGGAAGTCCCTGTAGCCTCCACGAACGGCGTGGAGGTTCGATGTTGGCAAAAAAGAGTCGACGAAAGAGATCTATGGCCAACTACTGAGAATAAACAACATGCTCTAATAGAATCTAAGAATCACAACCAAACAAACATGACCTTCTCTCGATGACCGTACTAGTTGGTGATGGAATCCAACGTCGCATGATCAAGTCCATAAGGGGTGGGGATAGGGTGTAATAGTTACAATGGCGACCTGCTTAACGGACTTACGCCTTGGTGCAAGCTTCCATGCAGTAATTGTGGATTTACCCTCCAAGGAGCCCGAGTGAGTTTGACTAATGTCTGCTCCAGGTACAGTGAGACTTCCCTTCACCATCACCTTGTGTAAGACCCTAAAGATTATGGCCACTGAGGTTACCAATTCGTAGTCAGCCCCTGGGCAGGAACAGTCGACAGTCTGATCCAAACGTATGGGCAGGGTATCGAGCCCGAAATCAACTAAAAGGCTTCCATGCAGTAATTGTGGATTTACCTTTAAGTGATCCCCATAATACGATCTGACCACCACAATCAGTTAAACCATGGAGGGTTAGTCCTCGTAGCTCACTCGAATGCGACCTCGTGCGTAACCCCTGTGTAAGAGGGGGATCCCAGGCAGACTTATACGATAATTGGATTTGACTCTCCCTAACTCAGGATGCTAATGTTTGTTTTGGAAACTTTGGAGAGTTATGCTCACAGCCTAATCCAAAGTACTAAGCCTAATCTACTATTGGTGGAGGATCCTAGAAAAAAAAAATTAGATAATTTTTAATTAGCGTTCATTTTATAGTTGTTCTTTACTCAAAAGGGGTGCGTGGAAGTGAAATGAATGGAATTATGACTTAGTCCCAAAAATGCATCAAATATGATAAGCAGTCATTTCTTTTCGATGAACATCTATCTAAGGGAGAGAGAGAGTTTTTTTCACTAACAAGCAGAAATAAGGAATGTCCTCAAACAAATTTTCTTCAATCAAATCCCAATGTGATGCTAAAGATTTTGAGATACCTTCTAATATGCACAATAAATCATGAAGATTCTTTTTTATTGTTTGTATATGAATAATGATTAATTCAACAAAATGCTTGTCTTGCTAATTATCTTTTGGACGAATGAAAATCAGACCAACACAAGCAAGAATCATGCAAACAATACACCCTCTTGTTCCGATCAAAACAAGAAGAGAAAGAAAAGAAACAATCAAAGAGGAATCAAACTTCACACCAAAAGAAATGTCGAAGGACAATGATCTTGACCAAAACCAAATGAAAAGATCTATAGGCCTTTGATGACTTTCACCAGAGTTTTTTACTCAGTCGAAAAAGAGAGAAAGACAATGTA
>ML792312.1:140192-176625 GCA_009831015.1 Picea engelmannii | reverse complement strand
TATATATATATATATATATATATATATGGAAAGGATCATAATGTTAGTGGGGATTTACTAACGATTATTCTCATTTTAGATATGTTGGTAATATGAGAGGCTAGGGTATAGCGAATTTACCCTTGACCCTTTAAGTATATGAGTACTGTGCAGTAGGAAATAACTCAGAGATAAAATCTGTTATAATGGTAGTTAATTGTGTCAATAACTGGAAAACATAAACCTTGAAAAAGTTAATAGTGATGACAACTACCTACTTATAATAATAGTAGGTATTATGAGATAAGTTGTTCGAAGAGAAAGAGATTTAATGTCCCTAAGATTTATTTTTTTAATTGGTAAATTTGGGGAACATTACACTTTGTTTTTCATAAGTTTTCAACAACATGTCATCCTCGACCTGGGGCTTAACTCCACCAGAGAAAAAGACTTCTAGTGACACAATAAGGGCTGACTCTCAAGAAAATTTCCTAGTCATAGGTGATCATTGTTGCAATTATCCCTCAATCACTCATTCCCCATGCACCTGTCACACCCAAGGAAGTGTTCCGCTTCTCTTCTCAATAGTCCTTTGAATTCCCCACTTCCCTTCCCAGGGTTACTAACAACAGTTTGGAAAGGAAGTCTCTAAGCCTTGTTATTAATGGTTGGTGCACCAGGGAACAATTCTCAACAATACTCTCACCTGGAGAGTATGCTCCTGGGTCTGACAACCACTTCTCAATAGTCAATATCTCACACATAGAGACTGCTCACGACATGTCAACATGTCTCCTCAATAGTAAACTCAGATTACAACACCACAACTCCCTATAAGCTTCTCTGTGTAGATAAGGTAATAATCAAATTTTCCATACAATATGACCCTCTTCTGCTCACGAGATCCTGAAACATGAATTCTTTCCCAAATCCTTCTCTCAATAATCCTCTCATGTAATAATGCCCAAAATACACCAAGTCCAACAATATATATTGCATGACTTCCACTTGACACTTGTCACCTTTAAAAGTAGCTTTAATCCATTTGGTGACCCATCCCCTACCCTCGGGAACTTAGGATAAAAAAATATCCACATTACATTTTTTGGTAATATTATTAAAATAATCCCCCCTTTTCCCTTTTTCAGTGGAGTTGGCCTCCCATCTCTTTTCGTCCGAGTCTGTCTGCATGCAATGATGTAATATTATATTAATAATCATGATTGTATTTACATGGATAGGCATAGTGGCCTATCTGGGTCTAGGCTCACCAGCCTCATAATCACACAGGCTCTCTGGCCTCAAAACACACACAAACACAGATATATATATATATCCCAACTCTGAACACTTCCAGGTCATTATTATTCACTTACCCGAGTGCACGTAACATGGTGCATTATGCGCACTTACCTAGGTGCGTGAAACACATAAAATATGCACACCTTGTCTTTGGTAACACTTCTTTGTGCACTGCTCTGATGCACACAACATCATAACTTAGTGTCAACGAATCAACAACCTAAATGTTCATTACATTTATACTTGGTACCAATCGACTCGCCAACCTATTTGTATAGTTACAAAGGGTTCTAAATCAGGGACATTACAATCCCCTCCCCCTTATTTATGCATTGTCCTCAGTGCATCATATACACATGTATATACAAAATTTAAAAAATATTCAAAATATGAGGATACTATGCCCGCATAGCATCCTTGTGCTACTAGGCTACATCCTCAGGAATGTACCAGGTCCATTTTGCCTTTACTAGCTACATGACTTAATTCTGGAGTTGCTTGATTTTTCGATCCAATATGCAAACTGGTCACACTTGAAATCTGCCTTCTGGCTCCACCTGAATCACATACCAATCAATAATATGATTAGTATCAGGTATGTACTTATTAATCATTAACACATGGAAAAAATTATGAATACACAAGAATGTAGGAAATGCAAGCATATAAGAAACATGACTAATCCTTTCAAAGATTTCAAATGGTCCACAATAGCACGCTACTAACTTAGAAAACTTTCCCAACTTCAGGGAACTTTGCCTGGCCTTCACTTTCAGATACACATGATCACCCACTTTAAACCCTTTGTGGGTTCTTCCTTTATCTACACATCCTTTCTGCTTGTCCTGGGTATCCTTTGGATTCAACATGATCTTTACCATCTACTCCTCCATTTCCCATAGAAAATATGGACCAACTACTTCACGGTCTACTGGGTTGTCCTGAATTACAGGCGTGTTGCACTTTCTACCATAAAGTGCCTCAAATGGGCTCATCCTTAAATATGATTGATACCCATTGTTGTAAGAAAACTCTACCAAATGCAAATAGTCTTCGCATTTGGATGGTTTATCCATCACATACATCCTCAACATATCTCCAATCACCCAATTTACCTTCTATGTTTGACCATTTGACTCAGGGTGATATGTTGTGCTAAAGTTCAAACTTGTTCCAAATCCTTTGAATAGACCTTTCCAAAGGTTTGAGGTGAACTTGGAATCTCTATCATACACAATTGTCTTAGGTATACCATTCAACTTAATAACTTTGTGCATGTATATCTTAGCAATTTTGGTTGCCTTGTAAGTTGACTTCACTGGATCAAAATGGGAAGCTTTAGTAATCTTGTCCACCACCACAATAATAGAATAATGTTGCTTAGCAGTCCTAGGAAAACTAGTTATGAATTCCATGGTCACAACTTGCCACTTCCACTCAGGAATGGGAAGGGGTTGTAGAAAAGCATCTAGATGTTTGTTCTCAACCTTTACCTTCTAACATTTGAGACATCTCGCAATAAAATCTGCAACTTCCTTTTTCATTCCTGGTGAAAAATATTTCTTCTTGACTGCGACAATTGTCTTTTGGTAACCTCAATTTATAGCATAAAGAACCTTATGCATCTATGACATTATCAATATTTTCAACTCCTTATCATTTGGTACATGGATTTTGTGTCTATACATGAGGATCTCATCCTCTCTTAGCTCATAACCTTCAAATTTATGCTGTGACATACTTTTTTGTAAGGTCACCTTTATGTCCACATAACACAGATTGGATTTGGAAACTTCTGAAATTATGTTGCATAAATTTGTCTGGTACATGATAATGGTTGTAACATGCATCTCATGCATCCTCCTGATAAGTGCATCATCCACCTTGCTCTCTTTTCCTCTAATATGCTTTATGTCGAAGTCATACTCACTGAGGAAATCTAACCACCTACTTTGTCTGGAATTCAAACTTGGTTGTCCAAACAAATACTTCATACCACAATGGTCTGTTCTCAACTCAAATACTTTACCCTTGAGATAATGCCACCACATCTTCAAGGAATGCACTATAGTTGCCATTTCTAAATCATGAGTAGCATATAGCCTTTCATGCTCTTTCAACTTCCTTCACTCATAGCACACCACATGACCATTTTGACTCAGGAATCCACTGAGTCATTCCTTGCATGCATCCATGCACACAATGAATTATGCATCTGGATCAACAATTCTCAAAATTGACACACTTGTTAACAAGTTATTCAAGTGTTGGAAATTCCTTGCACAATCTGAAGTCCATTCAAATCGACACCTTTCTTCTGCAAGGATGTGATTGGATGCACAATCTTTGAGAATCCTTCAATAAACCTTTTTTAATACCCTATATCACCATAAAGAACCTTACCTCTATGAAATTTCTTGGTGTTGGCGATTCCTCAATGGATTTTATCTTCGCTAGGTCCAAAATTATTCCTTCCTCTGAAATGATACGACCCAAATAATGAATCTACCTCTGTTAAAATGAACACTTTCTCAACTTTACATAAATTTTATTCTCCCTCGATAACTTCAACACCATCCTCAAGTGTTTCTCATGTTCTTCTTCATATCTTGAGTAAATAAGAATGTCATCCAAAAATGCAACAATGAACTTATCCAAATAACTCTTGAAAACTTTGTTCATAAAACATATGAAGAAATATGGTGCATTCGACAACCCAAATGGAACCACTGTAAACTCGTAATAACCATACCTTGTTCTGAAGGAAGTCTTACTAATGTCTTCTTCCTTAATTCTCACATGATGATAACTATATCTGAGATCTATCTTGGAAAATATATGTGTGCCTCTCAGTTGATCAAACATGTCATCTATCCTTGGGAAAGGATACTTGTTATTCTCTGTTACCTTGTTCAACTTCCTGAAGTCAATACAAAGTCTCAACTTACCATCCTTCTTCTTCACGAACAAAACTGGTGAACCCCAAGGAAACACACTTGGTAGTATATACCCCTTATTCAGAATCTCTTCAAGTTTCATCTTCAACTCCTTCAAATCTGGTGTACTCATCCTATAAGGAGTCTTGGATACAGGTGTTGATCCCGTCATAAGATTTATAGAGAAATCGATATCTCTTTTCAGAGGAAATCCCAATATCTCTTTAAAGACATCCTCAAACTCTTTCAACACTGTGCAATCTTTTGTAATTGGCATTTTATCCTCAAGTGCCTCTTCCATGTGCGTTGTGAATACTTCACGTATTTTCTTGTAGCTTTTCTTCAATTGTAATGTCGAAACTTCTACAATAGTCACATCTCTTGTAATTCCTTGAACTGATCTCAAGTTCCCATCCCCATCCAAGAAAGTTAATTCCTTATTGTAACAATCCAAGACAACATGGTGCTCGTCCAACCAATCCATACCAATGAGGAAATTATATGAGCCCAAAGGTATAATATTCAAATAAGTCTTTCTGCACAATCTATTCATCTCCATTGGACATGCCTTAAACATCTCATTGATTTTCCCTTTTTCTCATATAGCTAACTGCACCAACCATGGTTTTCCAAGCTTGATTCTTGGAAAATGGAATATTTCCACCATATTAGGATCTATATAACTATGATTAGCTCCTGAGTCAATTAAAATAACATTGGGGTGGTCATTAATATTACCTTCCACCTCGATCATGTGCGACTAAAAATCGACCTACTTGTTATCTAGCACAACATAAATCCTTGGCACATTTCTACCCATGTCTTCCACTGTCACAACTTGTTGTAGACTATGTGCAGTCCTCACTTTATCACCTCTTTGAGGGAAATCTTTGTTCATATGATTTATGCCACAACCCCAAGACTGCATAGGTTGTTTCCATGAATTTTTTCCCACTATTTTCAACATTATAGGGTCATGGAGGGTTGTCTGTCCTCGCACAATATTTCTAAAAAAATGGTGGCTTAGCTCCCTTCTTCCTTTGTTCCACCTTAATTTTCATCTTGTCTTCCCAAGCCTTTTGGAAATTCAGTCTTCCCCATTGCTGGTCATAAATACACTTAGCATGCCTTATGGTTTCTTCCAATGTCTTTGGATCATCATGCTGTATCTTGTCACGGATAAATGAGGGAAACCCACTCAAGTATCTATGAATTTTCACATGTTCATCCTTGATAAAAGGAACGTATTTTAGCAGCTATTAAAATCTCCTTTCTCACTCATCTATTGTCATGCTCCCCAGCTTGAGTTCGAATAACTCCTCCATTTTCTTATCATAGTATCACTTTGTTAAGTATTTATTTTAGAAATACCTCTTGAACTCTCTCCAAGTCACCTTCTTCTCAGCAATGTGTTTCACTTGCACATATTGATCCCACCACATTGATGCCTTCCCCTTGAGCTGATAAATATCAATTCTCCCTTCTGCCTAAGCAGAATAATTATGCAGCTTGAAGTATTTCCTCATACCTAGCAGCCAGGTTTCCGCATCTTCATCCTTTTTGTGCTCACCATCAAAGGTAGAAGGCTTGATCTTATTCATTTCCCCTTGTAGCTCGTCCACCCCAATCTTTCTCTTATGCTTTCTAATAGAAGATGGACTTGAGCTATTGCGTGTTTTCTTGAAAGAATGCTTACCAACACTTATTTATTCTCTTCTTTTCTCATCATGAGACCTGTGACTTCTTGATCTAGTCGAATTTGTTTCCTTATCCATGTTATTTTCTATTCTATCTAGGCTCTGCATCAATTTGACATTGAAGTCATATTCCTACTCCTTGGCTCTCATAAGCCTTTCCTTATCAGCCTTATATCTCTAGACATCTTTCTGTAGTCCCTTTATGGTTTCTACCAAATTCATGCACTCCTCCTTGGATTATGTACCATCAACACCCAAACCAACATACATATCCTTCAATTCATCATCAGGACTGTAAGTCCTATGTGCATCTTCCATGATTTTAACTTTCTGCACTGACTCTGTCTTGCTCTATTCGTCGATAATTCTGCAAAATGTCTAGAAAATTAAGATTTGTTAGATGTTTTCATGCAAAAACCACATGAAAAATTTGCACCATTTTGTCAGAATCCTTCCCTCGGATTTCTTGGATGATTTTAACATCCCAAACTCTAGTGCGCACACCCATGCATCATTGTTCTTGCGTGCATCACAACTCTATACTGTGTATCAATAGTTTTTCACGCAAACTAAACTCTACATTCTGCGGCACCAATTCTTAACGCACACCTCTATTTAATGCTAATATCTGGCCCGTAGAAGTTTAGTGTTGAACCAATTTCTATGATACCATAATGTAACATCCCTAACCACCCCATGCTAGGCCATGTCCCGAAACCTCAAATTTTATAGCTCTGATTCAACCAAACTGTAACATCCCAAACATACTACTGAGAAATGTTACATTGGAGTTTTAGTGTGCATATTATACACTAACACAAGTCCACTCAGTATCACTTGAAGCGATGCGCTCAACACAATCTTGAGTCGCGCAATGCAACTTATAACAACGTAAGAAACATTCTCCTTTTAATTCAACCTTAAGCAATGAACATAACTCAATAACTGTGTGCACCAACATACTAATCACACAACATAATCACATGCACATCCATCTAGACGTCATGCACCACTTCTGATTTCACTGTGTGTGGGGTCTATTTCCTTAAACACACACACAAATTCTAGCCTCTTGATGCACATAGAATACAATCCTACGCACCCAGCCACTCAATCATCTTCTTGATGACTCATAACCAAAATCACTAGGTTAAATTAACAAGAAAGACTATCATCAACTATCATACTCATGCACAACTACAAATACATGCTATAAGAATCATACTTGCAGGTGTAAGAATCATTAAAAAAAAATAAAATTACTTATGTGCGATTACATATAAGAATTAACCCTTGTCAATCATAGAAAAATATGTACACAGTAAAAATGACAAGCACATAAAGAAAACCTATCTTTTATGGAAATCACTAATTATTTTCATAACTCAAACGTTCCTCCCAACCATAGAATTTGTTGCTCATAAGTTTTCAGCAACATGTCACCCCCGAGATGGGGCTTAACTTCAATAGGGAAAAAGACTTATAGTGTCAAACTAAGGTATGACCCTCAACATAATTTCCCAGTCCTAGGTGCTTGTTGCCGCAACTATCCCATAGTCCCTCATTCCCTATGCACCTATCACACCCAAGGAAGTGTGCCCCTTCTCTACTCAACATTCCTTTGGCTGCCCCAATTCCCTTCCGAAGGTTACCAACAACATGCCGGATAGGAAGTCTTCGAGCCCTACGACTAATGCTCAATGAACCAGGGAACAATTCTTAGCAATATTCTCGCCTGGACAGTATGCTCTCAAGTATGACAACCACTTTTCAACAACCAATCTCTCACTCAGAGAGGCTACGCATGGTCTGTCAACCTGTCTCCTCGAAAATAAACTTAGATTATAACACCACAACTCCCTACAAGCTTCTCTATGCATATAAGGTAATAATCATATTTTTCATATAGTTCGAGCCCCTTCTGCTCATGAGAGCCTGAAACATGACTTATTTCCCAAATCCTTCTCTCAATAATCCTCTCATGCAATAATGCCCAAAATACACTAAGGCCAACAATATGTATTGCATGCCTTCCACTTGACACTTGTCACCTTTAAAAGTAGCTTTAAGCCACTTGGTGACCCATCCCCTACCCTCGGGAACTTAGGGTAAAAACATATCCACATAACACTTTCCGGTAATATTATTAAAACCCACCCCCCCCTGTTTCCCTTTTTTGGTGGACTTGGCCCCCCATCTCTTTTTGTATGGGTCTATCTTCATGCAAAAATGCAATATTATATTAATAATCATTATTATATTTACATGGATAGGTGCATTGGCCTATCTACATCTAGGCTCACCATCCTCATAACCACACAGGCTCTCCGGCCTCAAAATACACACACACACACACACACACACACACACACACACACACATCTCAACTCTGCGCACTTCCAGGTCATTACTGCGCACTTACCCAAGTGCATGCAACATGGTACAATGTGTGCACTTACCTGGGTGCATGCAACACATAAAATGTGTACACCCTATCTTTGACAACACTTATCCGCGCACTAATTTGATGTGCATTAAAACTTAGTGTCAACGACTCACCATCCTAAATTTTCATTACATTTACACTTGGTACCAATCGGCTCACTAGCCTATATGTACAATTACAAAGGGTTCTGGATCAAGAACATTACAACAGATTCCACATGGCATCACTGAAAGGATGACATGTGGCAGTATGGTGGTTGATGTGGAAGTACATCAGGATGACCCATGGCAGTATGACACTAATGTGGAAAATGATAGGTGGTAGTACGATGTTAACATGACATGCTAATAGGTGGACGATCGAGGTGATGTGACAATCGGACAGAACAACTAACAGGTTCACGACAATAATTATGTGGACCAATCAATGGTTGACATGTGGCATACTCCAATTGGCCAATATTGGCTAAGGGGTATAAAAAATGGTTGGGGTCAATGGGAATCATACCCCTAAAATCTGCACATATATTCCAACGACTTAACCAAATTCCCAAACCAACCGAGATTCCAAACCAATTGTTAAGGCATGTGAGAATATTATATTTAAGGAGAATTATTGTAACTATATGCTAAAAGTGGAGGTACGTGCATTTGAACCCATACCCTCGACGCGTATATGCCAAGGAATATTCCAACGCCTTCACACTATGCATCGACTATTGCGCCAACGGTCTCCGTTGGTTAATCCAACCAACAAGATTGTATTTAACTTTTAATAAATATCCATCCAAGCATATAGGAGGGTCGGGTGAGTTTTAAACCACTGACTTCCCCTTTATAAACCAGGCACCCAATCCAATGCAGGGCATAGATTAGCATTCCAAGGAGAATAACAATACATTTGAATGTGAGCCAAGAGGTGTTACAAGTTTGGTTTTGCAACGTTTTTCATGCCATAGAGATATTTGAGATAAGTATAACGTGTTTACAGTCAAAATTTGTATTTTTCCCGAAAAAAAAGCTGATTTTGACACTCATATTTGAGTTCTAGCAGTAGATAAGAAGGTCATTGTAAAAACATAAATTGGATCCATTATTGTATCAAGCATTTGAGCATTAATAGAGCGAGATCTCATTTGGAAATGGACCCGGAGATGTATCCCAAGATGGGTGAAATTCGTTATCAACTTGTGTAATGTGCCTTGTTCTTGTTGTTTATATTTCACTTAGTTTCTTGCACATTATTTATCATTAATGAGGTTTTGGATAAGTAAGTCAATTCATATGTTTATTTTCAAATAGTTAATATGATCTTAATTTTTTGAATCAGGTTGGATGTTAATGTATACTTAAGAAACAATTTAACATCTAAGGATTTTTTGATAAGAACCATATATGTATTTTATGGTGTTGTTATGTATATCATATGGAGAAAATTATTGTTCAAGGTTTTCATATGCTTGGGTTCCTTTGGCATATACCATGGCTGCAATAGGAAATATTTTTAATTGGGGAGGCATTTTATCTAATCAGGTTAGTGTTAAGGTTGAGAGGGTTCATAGAGAAAAAGAGACACTTGGTGTGGTTCTTTCCTCTTACATGTCCTCTTATTTGTTAGATGCTGTGTGTGCCACAAAACCATTTTTGGGAATCAATCATAGTTGGAAAAATTCATAAGCCCTTGTTCATGTGTATTTTTAGATTTTGTGGGAAAATAAGTACACGAAGTGATATACAAAGATTTGTGATCATTTCTCAACACAACTATATTTCATCATTTTCCATGAAGAATGTCTCAGGTTAATTGATCATACAAGGAATATTTTAGGTTGTATTGGTATTTGGTACATACAATAGGATTTGACTTACACAAGGATTTTTGGTGCAACTGTAGCCCCCCATCTTTTTCCAAAATATGTATTAGATAGACTTGTTGTGCTAGAAATGGCATATCAGACGATGTTGCGAGGATTTAATTCTTCATTACTAAAATAGGTGAAGAAAAATAATTTTATACCTTATAGTTTTATACTTGGGCACTATCTAAAACACACTAGGCAAGAGGCAACTATTAATCTAGAATATCAATTCTCATTGGGACAATTCAAAAAACATAATCCCAAGGGGTTAGTTTCCAAACATTGTGAGTTAGTGTCTGCAAATTTTCTTTATAGTCACGATAAATGGTAAGATGAGTTATTTTTTAATGATGCTCATGATTGGGATAAAGTGTTAGAAAGGATGAAGAATCCTCATATAGCACTTTTTAAAAATCTATCCATTGATGAACACATGCTAGAGATAAAGAGAAAATTAGTTGCTAAGAGAGTTGAATGTGAGGTTGAAGAATCCAAGATATTAGAGAAAGATATATTGAGAGAATAGGTATAATTAAAGTCCATTCAAGATGAACAAATTAGATTATAGTCGGAGAAGGAATCTCAAAGACGAGCAAAGACGAGCAAAGGAATCTCAAAGAGTCTAATGGCTAGCATGAATTTCTTTATGTGATCCTCGGTGATTTTCTTAGAGTCTGGGTTGAATTTAGGTAGCCACTTCTCCGGGTGTTTAGGTAAAGGGTGTTGTGGTCCAGGTATGGCCACAACATCTTGATTGAGCCAAGTTCTGGTGATATTGTTTTGATTTTCCATGGGCATAGGTGGTGTCAAAGGCTGAGATGGTTCAGATGAAGAACTGCCTTCGTCAGATGACTCCCCTCCTAAAGAGGAATGAGATGAATGAGGTGGTGAAGGTGGGATACTAGATCCTCTGGCTCCAGGAGTGGGGGTGTGATCCGGATCTGTGGGATTTAGGAGCAGACCAGTGCCTTCAAGTTTCTCTCTAATATCAGAGAAATATAGAGGTTGATTTAGTGGCCGACCAGGTTGTTTTATACGAGCCAAAGTACTGTGTGTCCTTAGAAGTGACTGGTGAACAATTTCTTGTACGTTAGACCCTTGAGGGTTTGGTGTTATTGGCTCAATGGTAATCTGGGGATTTTTGTTTGAGGTAGTTGTTGTTTGAGAGGTAACGTTGTTTTCAGAATGACTCCTTGTTACTATAGGGGAGTGAGTGTGTGGGGGAGGAGTCTTGCGACTTCTACATGCCATCAATTGTATTTAGGCCCTCCTTCTAGCACCATTTGTTGATGGGTGAAAATGATCGTCCGTCAATTGGAAGAACGAGTCCGATTCAGGGTTTTTTAAATAACCCAAGCCATTTGGTGTAACTCGTTCTGACGGGTTTAATGGCTCCATTAGCCAATCTAAGGGTGCTAAAGAAACAAATAAAAGAAATGAAATAAATAACTAATTACAAATTACTATATATGAATATGTACATACGTAACTATTGTAGGTACATTTAAATAGCAAATAAACTTATACTTTTTATATACATGATATACACACTGCAAGTTTTAATCTAAACTCAAGAAACTCAATGTGAAAATGACTTCTTTGAAGAAGCAGATAAAGAAAGCACATAATTTTTTATTTATTTATTTTTTATAAATCTTAAACTGATAAAAGAAAATGCTATGAAACAGAAACGTATGGATAGTCAAAATCCAAACCATACATTCGAATTCCAGTGATAAACAAATAATAGAAAAATATAAATGAGCTAACCTATTAGTGAACTAATGATATGCATCCAAATATCTATACGATCAGAGAACATCTAACCACCTTGTCCAAGAGGGAAACCTGTAATGAACCTTAAATCTGTTCTGAATAAATGCAGAACAATTGTGTTGGCAGTTGAATTTTAATAACAGAAAGAGTGATACAAATAGTTACTGTGATATTATGATTGCAAGCAATTACAAAAAATCTGTTAGTAATAACATTGCATTTAATCTTTCAACAAAAATTAAGGAGAAATCCTGTAATTGAAGCTGACTAGATGATCACATGATTAATATCTGAAGCATCAGTTATGGACAACATTTATAAAGGAATTATCCCAAAACATAATAAATAATGAAGACTAAAGCTATCAAAACCTATTATCATATCAGGATAAACAAAACTTAAATGAAGACACCATCCACAAGAATCTAAAGTTGAAATGTGCATTGTTGTTCCATTAAAGTCTGTAAATTAATCATCCATCTTCTGCCCCGGGCTAGGATGATTTCATTAGAAAAAGTTGTAGTATTTAAAGAGTTTAGGAAAACTAAACATCCTATCTTCTAAGATAGAATCAAATCCTAGGATGATTTACTAATTACAAAAATAGAGGGTAATAAAACCACTCAATATCAAATTGTATATCTTAAGATTAAAAAATTTTGTTTCTGTTTACAAAATGAGCCAAAGAAATGGCTAATGACCCCAGAAATGCTCCATATCATTATGTCTCCACAAGCTGCATGATATCCTGAAAGGAAAAACAAAAATAAAGAAATTTAGATATTCATTTAACCAACATTTTTCAATATTTCGAATGAGAACGGACTGGCTACAAAATCTGTTGATTCTGTAGCTAGTCTTATTTTAAACAACAGAAAACCGATTCAATCTATATTAATTAAGAATAAATCAACAAAATCACACAAATCTTTACCTTTCAACTGAATTCTAAATTCGGCTCATAAAACCTCAAAATTAATCACTTCTTTGACACACTCAACATTTTTTATTATGACATTTCCAATTCTCTTCAAGCGTTTTCCTTGCCTGTGTGCACTGATCTTGACTCTGTGGTTTTTTTTTGTTAACGAGTCAATCTGAGATGTGAGGGTCTTGATATTCACTTGAAGGGAGGGGGCATCTATGTAATACTTGTCTATCCAAAATAAACACACCTCACACCATGGATCTGGAACAGTTGGTTGAGGAAACCCATGGTCGTGCGTCAAAATGCTACCACTATTGTCTGTGGGTTCTTTACTGAGTTTGATCCCTAGAAAACCTTTGCTATGTTTCAATCATGGTGGCAGATTGTCTACGAAATTGTAGGTCTGGCTAAGATCCGGTTTAAGGTAACTTGGGTCTTCTCTTGCCAATAATTTCTCGATCTCAGAATCAGAGCTCTCATGGACCTCGATCGCTTTGATCGAGCTCATATGAGACTTCAATTTATTTCATAGGCTCCTAGAGATTAATCTCCCTGTCCTTTTGTTATTAAACCCTATATCTGAGTCATTTTTAGACAGTTTGCCCGAGGGTTTGTTTACATTCTTTGCAAAGGTGTTAGGGTAGACATACTGCTCGTGCTCATGAAATTCAATGACTCTTGGGTCAACATCTTGTTTCTCATACATAGGCTCATTGAGCGTAGCCCTATCACAGGGTTCTTTGGATGAGGATAATGTTCTGTCAACGAAAGGGATAGGGGTTTATTCTAACATGGGCTTATCAACCTCTACGGGGCTAGATGTAACAAAGCCATTTCGAGATAGGAAAGTATCCCAATCGTCGCCCTGCAATTTTAAATGATGGACTAACAACATCCTGATCAACCTATGATGGAATAAACTAGAATTCAAACATTGTCTCTTATACCTCTTGGCCATTTTATTTAAACTTCTCAATAAATAGAAAGGCATGTTAACTAGAAATCGATGAAGTTCATTAACAGTCTTATGTGGTAAAGAAAAATGAGGCCGAAGCGACCTTCACATGTAACGAACTGCCTTAAAACTACAAATAAACCGTGCCACCTAGTATTTAATAGAGATATAGGCATACCTTTATCACAACACCAGATTTTCTGAGAGGGAAAGAACAAACTCCACGACACCTCCTCTAACTTGGAATTCTTAAACCATTTTTTCCCACTAAGGGGAAGACCTATTGCCTGGCTCAAAAACTCCTCGGTGATTTCAATTTGAACGTCACCCACTTTGTCTCAACAACCATCGAAAGAGAGGGCGAACTCCTAGGCTGCTTGCAAGTTGTAACCTTGAAATTTATCGAGAAATTCGAGCTAGCCTTGACCCTTAAGGTCTTCCCTTGCGTCGTCATATAGAAGCAGGTTTTGTGAGCCATTTGGTTCGACACAGATGACAGGGGCTATATGGATTCAGACAAGCAGTCACGAGGGCAGACATAAATCACTGTCAGCATGAAGGGTTTCATAAAACACAAAGAACCAAGGAAAAACCCAAGGAAATAAAACCCATTATTACCCTCACGTGATTAAATGAAGGAATGAGGGGTTTCATATTAGAATCAGGCGTTTTTTGTAATGAATCGCCAAGAGTACAGAACGAAGCCTGCGACTTAACTTGAAATGATGGACCTGTCAATTTCAAACTTCCACCATCAATAGAGTACAAAATACGACCAGATGCGTTTGAGTATCATCATTGTGTAAAGGGTGAATTTGATCATTTTAAGGTTAGGAAAAGAGATGCTTGACAAATCAAAGCATAGAAACCATAAAAAGGATTTACCAAGAATTATACATGAAACAAACTCATAGCCTGACATCAATCGATTCTTCGTGTATCATTCAAAGGTCCAGAGTATACCTTATAACAATGAGCAACTTTAAAACAATTATTTTATTGACATGAGATAAGCCTTAAAGAAAAATATCATTCTTAAAAATATTTGTATGAACATTTATTCTCCTAGGGAAATAAGCCTTAAATTCAATTGTAATGCATTCATAAGTTTCAATGCTTCGTTCATGCTTTCATTCATGAAGGAAGAATAAAAACGAGAACTAAGAATAATCAAAATAAAACCCTTTTATATCCCAAAACTCAACTTTCAAGTAGAAATGTTCATGTGATGAAGCGAAGGCAGCTACAAAATTTATTATTCGTTGCTTTAAGAGGTGAAAATACTGTGGGGCCGCCAACAAGACCTTAAATATTTGACCTAATTACATGTTTATTTCTCTACCTAATATTTCCATGCTACAAACTTTGAAAAAAAATCTAACTTCTTATTCAAAAAGTAAACCCATATTTTCCTTGAAAATTCATCAACTAGTAGCAGGAAACACTTTTCTTCAAACATTGTGGGTGTCTTCATTGGACCATGTAGATAAACATGTACTAGGTCCAAAAATCCTTTGGTTCACCATGCTTTATCAGTACAAATGAATGTCGATGTTGTTTTCCCATCTGATAGCATGTACATACATTTTGACATTCTTGAATGAATGGAAGATGATCCTCCATATTAGTCTTACTATGTACGAATAAATATTGATAACTTAGATATATATACCTTTCATGCCATAGTACATTGGTATTCTCTACCATAGGTAGTGCATGTGTTTCTACTATCTTTAGATCAACAAGTTTATACAACCCTTTCTCACCAATACCAACAGTGGAAACTAAGAATTCTTGGATCTACCAATAATTGTTGACAATACCCATTTGCTTCAATGCCATCGACCTACTATATAGATTATTATCCACTTCTTCATATCTCATATCCTTCACTTTCGAGCATCGCATAGGCACACCTTTTACACTATTGGAAATATGCTTCCCTTGATGTTGCAACTTATTAAGGTGAAACTAAATTTTATCATATGATTGTGATAATGATAATGTTGATTTAAGGCCTTCCAAAGTATCCACCAATTCCTTCACTTGTTCCTCCTTTCTTGTTTCTTCTAATGTTGTCATTTTTTCTATTGAATTCCAGTATGTGTAAATAACATTATACAACTTAACCACATGGAAAATAATTACTCCCTCTATGGTATCATATGGGAAACTTATATTCCACCATAAATCTTTATCGTGTGCATGGAACTAATGCATCACTGACACAATGGAAATTCTCAACGTTTAGCACAAATTGAATGAAGGACTTGGGGGTTGAAAAATATATCTTATGAATGGATATCATGAGAGATAGATAAAATAAAAGGCTTTGGTTGAGTTAAAGTAAGTATGTAAACTATGTTCTATAACGTTTTCACGTCAAAGGTTGCAGACCGTTGAGTGTTCCAATTTTTGTGAGAACTAAGCTTTCAGTTGAGCAATGTCCTACAACACTCGCAGAGATGGAGGATATTTATTTTGTTCCTTATGTTAGTGCAGTTGGTATTTTGATGTATGTTATGGTTTGTACTATACTAGACATTGCCCAAGTAATTGGAGTCATAAGTTGATTCATGGCTAGTCATGGATATGAACCTTGGGATATAATGAAGAGGGTATTTGAGTATTTGTGAGGTACTTCTGAATTTTCCATTTTCTATCATAGTGATGTTTCAAGGGACCCACACTCAGTGTATATACATAGTTATGTGAATTTTTATTAGGTAGGGTATGTAGATAGAAGGATATCTATGAGCGGACATGTGTTACAATTGTTTGGTGGAGCAATAAGTTGGATGAGAAAGAAACAATATGTGGTCACTTTTTCCACTACAATGGAAAACCAAATGACAATTACCCATGCCTATAAGGAGGCCATTTGGCTTATGAAATTGTGCTCAAAAGTAGGTCTAAGTCAAAAATCTATTACAATTCAATGTGATAGTAACAGTGCCAATTATCTAGTTAAGAACCCAACCTTTCATGCATAAAAAAATCATATAGATATCCAATATCATTTCATTAGGGACACGGTAAAGGATGGAAAGGTGATACTAGAGAAAGTTGACACTTTGGAGAATGATGGAAATGTATAGACAAACCGATGATCACAGGTAAATTCAAGTGGTGTTGTGAATCTATGGTTTGAATCATTATCCATTATATGTTTGCAAGGTATATGACAAGTGGGAGAATGTTGGGGCAGGTGTGTCAAACACCTTGCAGTCCTATAGTGGAGAAGGTAATGATTTCTAAGCAGTATCAAGGAATAAATTTGGAATAGTGGCAAGGAATAAATGCAAAGCAATAGTAAAGAGTAAATCCAAAGCACTAGCAGGAAATGAATGTTATGCATAAGTAGTTGGCCAATTACTTGTTGGTGGTTTCCAACATGTAGAATTAGAAAACTATAAATGGTTTACGGTTTTTTTATGTATATTTATTCAATGCTAGGATTAGAGGAAAACAATAAGTTTTAACTCACTATTATGCTACCAAAATTTATTCAATCCTTATTCTACTACTAAACACTCTTGTTGAGAGCACAAAGACTTTGTATTATAACCATTTAGTTGCAATATAATACATTGAATGTGATTTAGAGTGTGGGTTTTTTTCCCATAATGGTTTTCCCTAAGAATTTGTGTTGTTAATGGTTTGTTATTTACTTCATTTGATTGCAACTGTTCTATTTTAAGTTTCTGGCATACTACACATTCTTCTCTCATGGATTAATGTAGGAAGTGTATTTTTCACCTCTTCTTACTTGTAGTTATCATCCTTGATGAGTTGTAAGATGATGTAGCTTTTCGATAAAACTAGTGCCTCCAATCACCAAAATACACTTTTTGAGCCTTCCTCTAGTAGCCCTTCTAACCCCAATTTTGGTTTTGGTTTCTACAATAGCAAAATTATTTGAATACTTTGATTACATGAGACCATGTGGAGATCATGGTCATTAATACCACACTCCTACTACAACTCTTCTGATAAAAATACAATAATAACCTTTAAGGTAAAAGCAATAAAGACAAAGGATGAATTGCCATGAATACTTAGGTATGCAATTTACTAAAGGATGAATATGATCTTATCTACAACATTGTAACAACCACTTGAATATTTGACATGCAACAAAGGAATCTATTGTTGTGTGGAATAACATATTACTTGTGAAGGTGAGAAGCCTTGTTTGATAGATAAGTGAACATTTTTCTGAGCAAAACCAAGCTATGATCTCAAATGCAATGAGGACTGATGAGAGGAATGTCATTTCTTGTTTACCAAAGACATCCAATATTTATTGTAAAGGATGATTGTTGGTTTTGTGTGTTATTATACTTTGTCATTTATCTATTCTGATCCTACCTTACTGTCATAGATTGACCCAAGTTTAGATTTAATAAGCTTCCAACAAAATCCCTATAAAAATATCGACCCCCTAGTAAACCAGAAGGAAACATAGCACATAGGGTGTACTGCGCAATCTCAACCGAGATAGCTCTATGGGTGACTACAATAATCAAGTGTTTACAGCCTGGGAATGAGTGGAGACATGTGGTTGTACCTTGTGATCTTTATTTATTTAGTCTAACATCTGATTAGAGTAGTCATTCTATTCATGCATGTGAAATATCATATCTAACTAGTTCCTTCATTCATTCATCTAACATTCAATACTTAACAACAATAGAGACGCATACATCCAATCACATAACACAAGTGTTACCATGGTTCACCCCCTCTTGGGATACATCCACAAAGATCTGTCTCTCAATCTCTTTATCATGGTTCATTAATATATCACGATCCACGTGTTTACACTCTTGGATCTTACAATCTCTAAAGGCTTCCCAATCCCCGCGAGGTTGACTAGATTGCAATATGATCCTCAGCTTGCGATCTAACCCTTGGGATCAAGTTTCTCAATGCTTCTCTAGCTCACCATCTTATAGAATAGTATAGTTCTTACCAAACTTACAAATTCCGGACTCTCCCTCTTTCCACACATCCCCCTAGACCTCCTAAGTACTACTTATATATATTCTTGGCTCATTAGCCATTACAATACATTGAAAAACCCCTAACCCTAACATCATTAGGTATCCCTTGAATGCACACCTCGCATGCTTCCCTCACACATGATTCGTTTCCTTCTAGTTGTCCTTTCTTCCCTTCATGCTTCTCTTCCCAAAAATAGCATTTTCCCCTAACTGGGTCTGCGTCCAACATGATCCCAAGACTGACATGTGGCTCGTCCCAAGCCACCTACTCTTTTCCCCCTTCTTCAACAGCTCCTGTGAGAGTATGGAACTTGTTTGTGAGTTACCTTGCTTGTGTTTGAGCCTGCGCGGTCTTTTCTCTTAGCGCATCCAACACTTGCGCTATGATCACCTCGCTGGTCATTTCTGCCTCCTTTGTTTGTGCAATGACTTTCACTGCTAGCTCTTGGAGAGGTTCCATTTGAGCTTGTCAATCCTTCTTCTTTGTTTTTGCAACTATTAGCTCTACTTGTAGCTACTTCATGTCTTGTACTCCTTTGAGGCACTCAATGATATTCATCGTTTTTTGCCTCTGCTTGAGCTCCTGGATAATTGCGCTTATCTTTTCCACTTCCTGGTCCTAGTGTTGGACCTGTTGATCTTCCTCCAACTTTTTCCATAGTTGTGCTTCTCTATCAAACAAGTCGACAACTACACTGACTTGTCGTTCCATTTCATCCACATGTCCTGCCGCTTCCTGCTTCCTTTATTCCTTCACCTCCAGGGGAGTGGTAGGAATGACTTATTCTGAGAGGTTTTCAATCTCCTTCATGTATTGATCGATTGTTTGACAATATGATCAATTTTTTGCGTTGTCGTGTGCTCTTCTATTTGCATGCTTTTTGGAATTTTGTCATAGGCTACAACCACTCCCTGCTCGAGCCTATCTGCGTGATCTTTCTCATCTTTGGTTTTGAGATTGACTTGCTCGAGCAGCAAATATAACTCCTCTTTGATATCCTTTGTGTGCTACAACTCTGTTGCATCTGTTCATGCGTGCGACTATACCTCTTGCGCAACAATGAGTTGCAATTTTTATAGTGCCTTGGTTGGTATCTGCCCCATTACCAATTGTATCTGCTCCAGATCTTTCAAGGCTGTCTGGCCTACAATCACATCCATGCACAACATGTTGGGTGTAATGTGGAAGGTTAGGCTCGCATGTGATATCATATGGATCATATCCCGTTCGCTTGGCGCAATCTTGGCTCTTTATTATGATGCTACGGAGAATGGTTATGTTCCTCTACCTGCCCTCTACACTTCTCTGATTTTCTCTAGGACCTGCCTCATTCGGTCCCTTTGGTGTTGGGCATCTTCAAACTCCTCAATTACCCGGTCATAGAATCTTTCGGCCAAGAGGTCTACCTCATCCTCTGTGATTGTATATTCTGGTGGCGTCTTGTGCGCCTTAGCCTTCTTGTGAGCACCCCCAGTGTGTATGATCGGCCTTTTGGTTTGATCTTGTTCTTGTTGGGTATCACTTGATGTGGTTCCTTGTGTTGTCTCATCCCCTTTTTCTTGTTCTTTCAGTGTCTGGGTGGTTTCCTTATACCCAGAATGCGTACCTTTATTTGGCGTACCCCCTTTATTTTGTTGTGTCGACTTCTGACTTGGATTTGACTTCTTGGGCACAACTTTATCTCTGACATGTGTCTATTCTTTCTCTGCATCAATCTCCTTATCTATGGGAATATCTTGAGTCAGAGATTGAACTCTCCAGTCATCTTGTCAATCCTTGATGGCCATATCTATGTCCTCTTCCTTGACGCAGTATCACAGTTGTATATGTTCCTTCTCGGGATCCCTTCACGCTTGGATCCATACGGTATGCCTGGTCACTTTGAAGTTGGCGATGTCCCAATATTGCGCGGCCATTTTTGGAGTAATTTTCCAAGTGTTGGAAATGATTTATTGGAGGTCGTTGTAATACCCCGCAAACATGCTTGCATTTTCACTTCTGGATTTGGAGTCTGAAGTGCTCACAATGATATGTACCACATTGCACATAAATGATTGGTCTGCTCTCGAAAGTATGTGTACTCGGGCTCCCTCCATCTGATCAGGGCGATCAAGATGAGTAGACAAGAGTAATGAAACTGTGTCCTTAGGTCCTGCACATCTTTGCAGTCCTCAAGGAACAGGTTTAATAAGTACAGGGCCCAACTGAGCATAGTGACCTCTGTGCACTGTGCTGCAGCCGCGACGACCCCGACAGGGACTTCTCCTTGTTTCACTTCCTAAGAAACTTGCATGCCATGAGTTTGTTGTCCAGTCTTTTTTTTGTGTCACTGATGCACTTAATGATGATTCTGCAAGACCCTCTCTTTGTTCCATATGTCTTCTTCATCTCCTCCACCAATACCTTCTCCTTTGTCTTGTCCTCGAGGTACTGCGCAGGATTCTCCCCTTGAGATGGAAGCCCTCTAATAAAAGCAATGACATCTATGTCTAATGAGATAGGCTTTTCCACCCATAGGTACCCTCTGTGGGTGACTTCAATCAGCTTCCAAACGTGGTTGTTTACATTGCGGCCCCTTCCAAAATGTGAGATATCCAACATATTTAGAATCTTGGTGTTGGCCAGTTTGAATGCCCACTGTTTCAGTTACAAAATTGGATCGTTGAAGGGTCCTGTACCCACGCTGTCCAGGTAGACTTGCCTTACGAATTCAGGAAACTTGTCCACGTTGGCCACATCATGGTCCGAGTACCGTATTTTTTCCACACATCCTGAAAGTTTAGGCGTGGTGCACACCCCTTATGGAATGCCCAACAAGAATATGGTTGTTGCAGCATGTCTGCGTAGTGATCATGCTATGGGTTGTTTTCCCTTTCACTGTGGTGGATGACTTGAGGTTCCAACCTCCATTGTTTTGTCCTCTTCATATGCCTCTGGTTGACCGGTGACATATTCTATTGTACCCTCTTGTTTTTGTTTTGATGCTGCTATGTGTGACCTTTCTGGCTCGACCGCTTCTATCTGGTTTGGGACCATCCCATTTACCCTCAGGGCCTCTTTAGTGTATTCATGGAATGAAGGATTGCCTCCATCCTTGGCCTACTGGCCCTGTCCCATTTTCGGTATATCGATGTCCATGTCAACTGTTGTTGTTTTTTGGGTTTCCTCCACCATGGGTGTGGGGCTTGTTGGTTCCATATTGGGTGAAGGGATTTTATCCAAGTTGACGAATTCAACAGTCTGTGCGAGTTCATGTTCCCTTCCCTGTGGCTATTGTGGTGCTCTGAGCTTTCTTTGAGGTTTTCTGTAGGCATGGCTTAAAGCACCTAGCTTGGGTGCTGCCATGGTAGTTAATATGATTTCTTTCGAGCTAGTTCATTCTGTAACTCTTGCTAACTCGCACTCTGCTCTGTATACTATGTCACTATGTGATTTCTCAATTTCACAATAACCCTTACGTTACCCGTGTGCTTTCCTTATATAGAAAGTGTCATGAAACATCTTGGAGAAGTTACCTGAGCTGTGGTTTAATGAATTGGTGCTTCCCACGTTCCTGAAATTTAATTCCCTTGACATCATGAGTTGGCGCGATTAATGTGATGTCACTTTGAAAGTTCTTGTCATTCAATTTTGATAGATGTCGCCTTTTTCTGACCATTGGTCCTTTTTATAGCGTGTTAAAATTTTCAAGTGTGCGCTTTGCGGTTTCGTGGGTATGCATGGACATTTTGTTTTTGTCGCGCTAACTCTATTCTAGTTTCTTGTTGTCTTCTGGTGTCTGGCATGGTAACCCCTCTGTTGTTGCGCATAGTCCTTTGTTGTCTGGTTCATTTTTATTTTTTTTCTTAAGTGTTAGGAGGTCGATTGTCCCTATACAGTTTCAATCGACTCTCATTGATCATTCCTATGAGTTGTGTTCCTCCCAAATCCTTCAATTGTATAGCTCACACATCTATGATAATCTTTACTTCATATGGCCCGAACTAATGCATTCTAATTTTTCCTAGGTGTTGAAGAGATTTAGTGATGTACACCAAAACTAGGTCTCCCTCCTTGAAAATGTTCCTTTTAATATGTTTATCATGCCAATCTTTGTCCCTTTCTTTCTTTACCTCTTGGTGAAACCCTACTAGAATGCTATCTTCTTCCATGAGCATCAGTTGAATTAGCCTTTCTTGTACTATGCCTCACTCTGTCATGTTCGTAATTGTTCCTACGTGCAGACTAGGTACCGAAAATTCTAATGGTACCATTGCTTCTTGTCCATACACCAATCTAAATGGTGTCTACCCTCTCATTTTTTTACATGTGGTCCTGTATGCCCATAGTACTATTGGTATCTTCAAGTCCCAATCGTCCCTATTGACATTGTAGATCTTTGTCATTGCATTCTCTAGGATCTTATTAAAGGCTTCCACTGTTCCATTTGCTTGAGGATGATATGGTGTACTCTTTTGATGATAGACTTCAAACTCCTCATTCATAGCCATAATAGTGGTGTTAATGAAGTGAGTGCCTTGGTCACTCATCAAAATCCTTGGGCATCCAAATATAGTGATCACTTTCTCAAATAAGAAGTGTGTTGTTTTCTCCGCGCTGCAATATTTTACTGGTGTTGCTTCTGCCCATCTTGCTAAGTACTCTGTCACAGTAATAATATACCTTGCTCCTGACCTTTTGGTTGGTGGGTTAATTGGTCCCATAAAGTCTATTGCCCATTTTTCAAATACCAGCAAGGTTATGTGTTGCCTTAGGGGAATATCATCCTGTCTATTAGGTTTACCAACCCTCTGACATACATCACATCTTTGGCAGTAGTCCTTTGAATCTCTATGAATAGTCGTCCACCATAGTCTTGCGTGAAATACCTTCTACGCGGTAGCTTTGCTTGCATAATGTCCTCCTACTATTCCCTCATGGGCCTCTGCTAAAATCCTAGGTCTTTCATGTTCTAGTACACATCCTCTCAAGATGTTGTCTGTGTTAGAGTATAATTTATGTGCTCATTTAACCATAGACAATATCAATGTTTTCACCCAACCATAGGCCCAAGCCACCCCCGAGCACCTTAACCTTGATAGAGAATCATTCCGGAAGAAAATCCTAGACTAGATAGCCAAACAAAAGTGGCACACCTTTCTCCAAGGATAGTGCACCAAGAAAGAGTAACAAGATCTGGTCATAGAGTTGAAACCATAACCAAGAGAGATTCCAAGCCAAAACTGAAATCTTCTAGTTGCAGCAACTGCAACAACAACTCTCCTCCAAACTTGCACACAAACTGGCCAAATGTAGTGCGCACAAGTGTTGCTTCTGCAGTTCTGAGAATTCTATCCAGAATGAAGACTAGCCTCTTGTATCTATACTATTTCTGGCAGGCTGCCTAGGCCGACTTCTCATTCTGGGTACTAATTATTTAGTATATAACATTTCCTTTAGCCAACTTCTTATCTTGGAGACTAATAACGTAATGCAATTCATTCTCTTGATCTGACTTGTCTTCTATGGTTATTAACCAACTAATTAGGGTTTCTTCTTGCTTCCTGAAATATTCCATTCTCGCCAGGTTTACACATGGAGGTAAATACCTCCCGTAACTACCATAATATAAACACTCCCTCCTAGCTAGGGAGGTATTGAAGGTAATGGTCTTGAGAACAAACATAACATTCACCCGGTAGCATCAACATAGTTGTGTAGACTATCTCATGATTAGATCATGAGCACCATCATCATTATTAGTGTCATCAACTGCATCATCTCTCAAAACCATACTCCATCTAAGTAATCAGACATGATGATGGATAATTCACTCACTTCACAGAGTGACACAAGAACCATTATTCTAATCCAGACATATTTCCTAGAAGAATAAATGTCCTGGACCATTTTACGTCTAGGAAATCTTTGTCCATTGATCATTCATCTAGTTGATAATAATTTCCATCACTACTGATAGTCTTCAAGGCAATCGAAACAATGCCATTCAATAGAACACAACTATGTCTATCCATATTAGCACACAACTACAATCTAGTGGTACAATACCACACCAAGTAGCACACAGATACTTGATCAGTGACATATAGTCATAATCAGTGGAACACATCCACCACAGTAGTATACATCAACTTTCTAGAGACGCATAGTCTCCATAACAATCATATCATCTGATATCAACTTGTACAGAAAACATTGTTATGATATAAACTGAATCATTTGGGCCATTCTTGCACTCACAACTATGAGATATAGAAGAGAATCTTCCCTCAGAAGGTAAAACATCAACGATGAGCTATTTGGACTATTCTTCTCAAGCAAGGAAGAATAATTGTTCCAATTTATGAGCCTAGACCATTCACCTATCTGGACCATTCCTCCGGCACTAAACAAAGTGCAACCTGGAGAGAGTGAGTCTACCCTAGGGAATGCCTGTCCCTGATTGCTGAACCTGGACCATTCACCTATCTAGGCCATTCCTCCGGCACTAAACAAAGTGAAACCTAGAGAGAATGAATCTGCCCTAGGGAATGATTGTCTAGACCATTTCCTAAGGAAATGATTGTCCTGCACCAACCTCCAAAACAAACCATTCTTCGAAACTACTCACAACTATGAGCTTCGAAAGAATGACTGTCCGACGAGGCGGACTAGTCTTCTTGAACACTACTAAGAGTGACCGTCAATAAGAGAGATTGTCTTGGACCATTCCCCCACACTAGCCATAAGGGGAATCATTGTCTATGGTACATCAACAATCCATCGAACCATTTTCATTACAAAAATGACCGTTCGATCCAAACCATTTTCTGAACTAGAAAATGTTTATCCGTTAGAAGTCTCAAACCACTTTCCGAACTGGAAAGGAACTGCTCATATTGGACCATTTTTTGAACTAAAAAATGACTATCCATAAATCAATAACACATCAGTGCTCCCTCCCAACCAGGGATTCATCTCTTCCTTTTTCAATAAGGAAGTCCTCTCCACGAGATCCATCTTGAGTATGAAAACTCTTTCATCTTGGATAGAGGCTTTACCAAAATATTTTTTTATCTGCTCATCTATCGAGATGTATATATTGGAGAACCACTTTTCTTTTCTGGACTTCATCACAGAGAATGTAATGCTTGATCTCAAATGTACTTTGGTCTTTCTGTAACACTAGTTTTCTCTGAAGGCTTCATATAGCTCTGATCAATATAGTATATCATTGTTGGGTTCATGTTTTGTTTCCTGCTAGCTCATAACATCGTGGCAAGGGTCAAACTAGAACATATCCAAGTGGTACTTCTTCTGCCATCATGAGAGTTTGTCATGGATTAGCAATCCATCATCTTGAGCTTTTGAGTAACTATTCTGATACAATATCTCTGTTATATAAAAAAAATCACCACGCTTTTGTTGTGCATTGGAGGTTCTTTACAAAGTTGTCTTCTTTCATCTGAATACATGGGTCTCTTTCTACTATACCTTAAAGCCTTGAAGTTGCTCTTCATACGCTCTTTGTTCAATTATTCTAGAGAATAGTCTTTGCATTCATTTGATCTAAACTCCAACCCACAGATATTGTGGACGATATAACAACTCATGTAGAGGTATGTCTGGTTTACTGGAACAAGAAATCATCATAGTATTCTCCCTCCATCTAGGAGAACCTCTAGTTCTGGATCTCGCAATGCTTACATTCATAAGTCTTCCATACACTGTTCTTCATCAATTCCTTTGCTTGATTTATTTTAGTGAGTTTAGATCAGGCTGGTAGTCTTGTGATTCTTGATAAAATGACTAGTTGTTCTGGCTTTTCCTTCTCTCTTGGAATCTTCATGTTCTTCCTCATGTTTTTCTTTAGCTCTTAGGTCCATGGAGTTTTCTATAGATTCCATTCCCTGAAGATTCCAATTTCTTTCTTTCATCATAGGATCATGGATGTGGATGGACAATCAGGGATACTTTAAGGCTTCTTTTCGAAGAAGACTTCTTCTAAAGTTAAACCAAACATTTGTTGCTCTTCATGATTGCTACCATTGATGGGAACATGGATAGATACTTCATCATCTTCAATGGATCATATTATTTAGGATTATCTCCCTCATAATCCTTTCTTCATGCATGAATGCATGTTGTTCTTTTGGAAATACATAATCAGCTCCCTCCATCTAGGAGAGTCCACACTTCCGGCTGCATCCTTATTGCCTTCTGCAAAGTGTCACAAATATTTTTCCAATTTCCTCTTGATTGCTGACTTCTTTTTGTCTTTACTTCTTCTAGATTTCTTCAAGATTGATTCTGATTTTGACTTATCTTGCAACTATTACTTATGTAATAGCTTCCACATGAATTGTTACCAGAGGTTGTTGATGTAATTCATCCTTTCATGTCTATTTCCTGACTTGTAGTCATTGTGATAACAATCGTTATCTTGCTTTTCTTCCATAGGTATAGTTTCTCTTTGAACATATTATCTCTTAAGAAATATATATGAAATATATGTACATAAACCATGGTATGTACAAGAACTATGAAGAGTATTGTTACCTTGTCTTAGAAGAAGAAGTTTGTTTTGTCCTGCTTGGCTTTCTTTGAGGGCTCCCTTTCTTCGACAACTGATGCTTCGTGTGTTTCCTTCCTTTTCTTTAACTCGGGACAATGATTCTTGTAGTGACCATATTTTCAACAATTGAAGCATTGTATTTTGACATATCTTTCTCTTGATTTGGTTTCTTCTTGGAGCCAAAATTCTTTTTATTCCTGAAATTCTTGAACTTTGTTGTGAAAGCTTGATCATCGTATTTATTTTGGGGTTTCTCTTTTGCACTAATCCTTGATTCTTCTTGTGCACAACAATTCCAAAGTTATTCAAATGTAGGATACTCCTTCCTTGTGTTCATGCTTGTGGAAAATGCATCCCATGTCTTTGGAAGACCATTGAGTACTATATTTACTAGTTCCTTTGCTGAAATGATCTCTTGAATAGCTTGTAGTTGATCTCTCAAATGAGATATTCCCACAAAGTATGATGTTATGTTGTCATCATCATTCTTTTTCATGTCACGGAGCTCATTCTTCAGACTCATTACCTGTCCATATTTCTAACTGAGAAGAGGTTTATTAGGGCATCATACATCTTCTTAGACAAATCAAGATGGGAAATGTAGGGTATCAAGTAGTATTTTATAGAATCCACTATGATACTCATGGCATTGATGTCATTGTCTTTGAACTTCTCCATAACTACAACGTTCTGCGGTTCCTTCTCTTTTCCTTCTTCAAACTCTGGTTCCACAATATTTCCTTTCAAAATATCCAACACTTTATTCTTGGCAAGGATGAGATCAATCCTTGTCTTCCATGATCTGAAGTTAGAAGCCCCTTCTAACTTGTTTTCTGACTTCATAGAGTAATTCATGGCTGCTTTGACTTGGTCAACATAGATTTGACCAAAAAATCAAACTTGACGTCTTAGCTTGCTAAGAGTACCAAGAGATGCACTAGGCTAGGGCACACTAGGATATCTAAGAATTAGGTCAATATCTTCACTTAAGGTGTCTCAACTAGAGGGTTAGGGTTTTTTGTTGCAGCAGAAACTAGTTGCAACTGCAACTGCAATTGAGCAAATCTTCCCAATCTATCTTCTAGCAGTTAGACTGTCCGAAGATAGTGTGGGACCATAACCTATTAGAGTATAATGGATGTTCTTGTTTAACCATAGACAATATCACTATTGTCACCCAACCATAGGCCAAAGCCACCCCTGAGCACCTTAACCTTGAAAGAGAATCATTCCGGAAGCAAACCCTAGATTGGATAGCCAAACAAAGGTGGTGCACCTTTCTCCAAGGATAGTGCACCAAGCAAGAGTAACAAAAGATGATCAAAGAGTACAAACCATAACCAAGAGAGATTCCAAGACAAAATTGAAATCTGCTAGTTGCAACAGTTGCAACAACATCTCTCCTCCAAACTTGCGCACAAATTGGCCAACTGCAGTGGGCACAAGTGTCGCTTCTGCAGTTTTGAGAATACTGCCCAGAATGAAGACTAGCCTCCTGTATTTATACTATTTCTTGTAGACTGCTTGGGCCGACTTCTCATTTTGGGTACTAATTCTTTAGTATATAACATTTCCTTTAGTTGACCTCTTCTCTTGGAGACTAATAACCTAATACAAGTCATTCTCTTGAGTCGACTTGTCTTCTATGGTTATTAACCAACTAATTAAGGTTTCTTCTTGCTTCCAGAATATTCTATTCTTGTCAAGTTTACACATGGAGGTAAATACCTCCTGCAACTACCATAATATCAACAGTCTACACCCATATTCTATAAGTGTCCTGCAATCAATTGATAGTCTGCAACTCTGAATACCAGATTTTTTTTCTACACAGTGTTGAATTCTTGTGGCGCAGTCCCTGTACTCAAGTATTGAATGATGTCAACAAAATATTCATCATCTACTTGGACTGAAAATAACTGTGCATCAGGAAAGTTTTCCTCTAGATTCGTAGGTTCATATCCACTGGTGATCCTTGACAGATGATCTCGTCCTGCATTCAATTTCTCTAGTTTGACTATCACTTCAAAGTCAAATTCCTGGAACAACAATAACCATCGACAAATTATCCCCCCCAACACTAGCTTATTGAATAGGTATTTGAGATATGAATGATCTATAAACATCTTGAAATGTTTTCCCAATAAGTAATGTCTAAACTTCTGAAGTGCATAGACCATAGCTAAGCCTTCTCTTTCTGTGGTATTGTAATTATGCTCTGACTCTGACAGTTTTCTGCCAGCAAATACTATAGGATGATCCAATTCCCTTGTTTCTAGTTGCGCCAGAATAGCTCCAAGTGATATGGTCGATGCATCTACATGCACATGGAATGTCTTTTCCCAATCTGGGAATACTAGTATTTGTGTGGTTACCATCTTCTCTTTTAGAGTGTCCAATCCTCGCTGACAATCCTCGTTCCACTGAAACTTGCTATCTTTTCTCAATAGTTTCTCCATTGGCGCAGTGATCTATGCATACCCTTTTATGAATTTCATGTAGTATCATGTATGTCCCAATGTTTCTCTTAACTGACGTATTGATTTTGGTGGTGGTAGATTAACAATTACTGCAATCTTGGTAGGATCTACCAACAAGCCTTGTTTGCACACTATATGGCCCAATAGTATAAAAAAGGGTGCTCTGAAGATTCACTTCTTGATTTTCACATACCCACTACCTCAATCGCATTTTTCGGTCTTCTGCCAAATTAGAACCCACGAATTACCTATGGAGGCCTAGCGCAAGCTAGCTCTTTCTCTCTTACTCCGTTCCCATGTCATCACGGTCATGATCATGGTTCAATTTGAACGTAGTGCCTATTTGTATTGCGCGCCTCAATGCTACAGTAATGTCTAATTGTTCGACTATGCAACCGTCGAACCCCGACAGGGCTAGCGACCAGCCAATAGGGACAAATCCCAACAGGGGTAGAGAACAACCAATGAGAACATGCCCCGTCACGCGTTTAAGTGGAATACAGGTGGCAAAGAGGGAAATGAAACACAGTAGTCGACATGACAGGAGGGGGCCCCACTTCACACGCCACACTATTCTGGACCCCCCCCCATTAAAGGCAGAATGGCAAGGGGGGTCCAGAATCCACCTGAGTGTCGTTGATCATGATGGATTAATCTTGACCATTCGAGAGTTGCGTGTCCAATTCCGAACCCCCCCCCATTAAAGGAAGAATCGAAAGGGGGCTCCGGAATGCATCCTCAGCCGTAGATCTGGGCAGGTGGACTCTGGCCATCCAAATCTGCTTGCTACTTACCCTAATGCGCATTCGCGCTCCAGTGTAAAACTGACATCTCTTCCTCACATCTGATGGTCGTTACAACCCCTGAGATCTCCCGAAGGAATCTCGTCCGTCCATCGGGACTTAGCCACCTGCTATCGTCTTGTCATTATGGGTCGGGATTTGTCAAGGCAAGAGCTTGGGTTTTTGTCAACAGAATTCCCGAATCCTCAATCCCCGATTTCCCGAAACGGGTAATCTCTTGACACGTCACCTCCTTAAATCAGACGGTCCACAACTACTCCAGGATTTCCACCCAGGAAAGTCTTGATCCCTTGTCACCAGGACTCCCGATATCGTGATTCCCAATTTCCCAAAATGGGAGATCTCACGATGCATGGTCTCTGTCAATAAGACGGCTCAGATCTATCCCAGGGTTTTCACCTTGGAAAATCCCGAACTCTGGTTAAGAGGAATCTCGATTCCGCAATTTTTGATTTCCCGAAATGGGAGATATTACGACATGTGGCCTCCATCAATCGGATGGCCCAGATCCATCCCAGAATTTCCACAATGAAAAGTCTCGATCTCTTGTCAATAGAAATCCCGATTCCGCAATTTTTGATTTCCCGAAATGGGAGATCTTACGACACGTGGACTCCGTCAATCGGACAACCCAAATCCATCCCGGGATTTCCACAATGGAAAGTCCCGATCTCTTGTCAACAGGAATCCCGATTCCGCGATTCCCGATTTCTCGAAATGGGAAATCTTATGACATGTGGCCTCTGTTAATCGAATGAATTAGATCTATTCCAGGGTTTTCCACCCCTATACACTGGGGTCTTAACCCTCGGGTAACTCCTGACAGATCCAACGGTTGTCAAGTTTTTCAGCCGAGATATGAGGGCTCAGATAGATTCCTAACTTGTGGGCTCTCCCACGACTTCCTAAACGTGGAAAGATCCACGGTCTGGATACTCTCATGGACCTTGGGGATCTACGGTCCTAAACTCTTCGCTACCCATAAAGACACAGGAAAACAAAGTGGTAAGGAATTTAATGCCCTACTTTCTACTACTAATCTGACGGTCGTGGGTGACCGCAGATTCCCCGACAAAATATCGTTCGTCAATCACCATCTATCAAGGTTAAGGCACTTAACACTCCATCTTCTCCTTCTGATCTGATGGTCGTGAGTGACCATAGATCTCCCGACGAAATCTCATCCGTTGATTCGATATTCCATCCTTATGCTGCCATCTCGGGTTTTCAAGAGGATCGTTTCTCCTCATGCAGGGTTACTAAGGCTTTACGCCTTCACATTTACTTTCCAGGTTCTTGATGGGCTTTTCAAGGAGGGTATCTCTATGGGGAGATTTACTCAGGGTACTATCTGAGGAAGATAAGGGTATCGTTCACCCGAGAACCAGACATGAAGTCTGAATTAGATCAGTACGCATGTAAATAACAATTCATGAGGGCATATTCCATATGTAGTCTCTTCCATACAAATATACAACTACTAGTACTGATCAAAGAATCCTATAGACATTCTTACAATGAATTCATTCATAGTTTCACAGCTTATGGGAATAATCATCGGAATAAACATATATATATATATATATATATATATATATTTCAAGATGCCAGAGGAAAAACACTTATCAAAAATAACACCAAGGGTTATGCAACTGCTGAGAGGGGTGTTCGTTTCCACCCAACCGTAGGCTTAGCGAATCCCAGCGGATTTACCACTAGCCACCCCCGAGCTGAGACCAAAATGCTATGATACTGCATCTCTATCCACCAGTGACCAGGAGCAAAGGTTACTCTCTTTCCTCTCTGCTATCACTCACTCTGCGTATTGCCAGAGTTCTCCCCTCGTGTCTGCCCCCAATCACTTCTACCCCATGCCTTATCCTCTTGCGAGGTTGTGTGTGGTGCGATTACTCTCACGTTGATCAGGCCTTACGGATCTATGGATGGGAGGTTCACCTCCCATCCCTCATTAAACCATCTACCTACCAGCCTGCGAGACATTTAATTCAGGGCCAGCGAACCGCTTTTGGTTCTTCGGGCCAGTGGAGTTCAAATACGGTATTAATTCTCGGTGGAATTTAACGCCACCTTTCCTAGTGCCTTCCACCGCCATCGTGGTCTCCTTTTCTGCACATCCCCTCTCAGTAGTCCTACAATATAAATTCATAATTTCATTCACATTTATTGACCTTTTCCACAAGGTCCATTTACATCACATATTCACATTTATGAGTTTGCCACAGTTCTTGGCTAGTCCAGTTATTTTTACAAACTGGAGGAAACGGGGTCTTACAATTCCCTCCCCCTTAAAAGGGAACATCGTCCTCGATGTTCTCATCTATTAACATGAATTGCATGTATAGAAGTAAACAAAATCGGATATGTCTGTCTCATGGCATCCTCCATTTCCCATGTAGCCTCATCTGGGCCAAAATGTCTCCATTGCACCTTTACCTGTGCAATGGTTCGGTTCCAGAGTGGGGTTTCCTTTTTGTCCAATATGAATTGGGGCTCTGGTAGAAATTCTCCCTCCGGTTCCACCTGGATCACAAACCAGTCAATTATATGATTAGCATCATGTACATATTTTTTCAATAATGAAACATGGAAAACATTATGTGCTTTTACTGTGGGAGGAAGTGCTAGCCGATAGGCTACAGGTCCCACTCTTTCTAGAACCTCAAAGGGTCCACAATACTAGGGTTCCAACTTGGCACAAGCTCCCATTTTGAGGGAACTCCTTCTGGGCTTAATTCTGAGATATACATGGTCTCCCATTTTGAACTCTCTTGGAGTTCTCTTTTGATCAGCATAACTTTTCTGTCAGTTCTGAGCGATCTTCAGATTTTGTTTTATCTGAGTCACTTGTTGTTCCATTTCTTTAAACATTTTGGGTCCAAAAGAAATCCTATTTACAGGATTACTCCAGCTGACTGGAGTATTACACAGTCTACCATAGAGGACCTCGAAGGGACTCATTTTTAAGGATGCTTGGTAGTCGTTGTTGTAGGCGAATTCTACCAATGGCAGGTAGTCTTCCCATTTCCTGGGTTGATGCATTACATGCATTCTTAACATATCCTCTAGTATTTGATTCACTCTTTCTGTCTTTCCGTCAGTTTGAGGGTGATAGGCAGTGCTGAACAACAATTTGGTCTCCAATCCAGCCATCAGTGATTTCCAAAAATTGGAAGTAAATTTTGTGTTTTTTTCAGACACTATCTCTTTCAGCATACCGTGCAGTCTGAATACCTCTTTTATGAATATATGGGTGATATCTATCACCTTGCAGGTTGATTTGACGGGGATGAAATGAGAAGACTTGCTCAGTTTATCCACCACTACCATAATGGCATCATTCTTCTTAGTTGAAGTCAACAATCGAGTGATAAAATCCATGGAGATGGTTTCCCATTTCCATTCTGGGATGGGTAAAGTGTGTAATAGTCCTGCTGGGTGTCGATGTTCTTCTTTAACCTATTGGCATTCTATGGATTGGGCCAAATATTTGGCTATGTCTTTCTTCAATCCAGGCCAATAAAATTGTTTCCGGCTGGCAGTGATCATTTTTCTGGTATCCTGGGTGACCAGTGTATGGTCTTTTATGTAGTTCATCCATGATGAACCTCTTCAATTCGTCACAATTTGGAATGTACATTCTATCTCTGTAGGTGAGCAGACCTCCTTCGGTCATCTGGTAGCTTTCATATTTTAATCCAGAGGGTTCTTGTTGTAGGTACAGGGTCACCGTCTGAATGAAGGAATCTGTCTCCTATGCATTTCTGACTCTGTTCTTGACATCTGTCTCGCAGGTACTCACCGCTTCCAGGTGAATCGTTCTCATTCTCCTACTAAGGGCATCGACCACCCTATTTTCCTTCCCTTTGATGTGTTTGATTTCAAAATCAAATTCGCTAAGGAGGGCCATCCATCTAGCTTGTCTAGCATTGAGCTTTGGTTGGTCAAACAAATATCGCAATCCACAATGATCTGTCATAAGTACAAATTTTCTTCCCAAGAGGTAATGCCTCCACATTTTCAAGGCATGCACTATGGCAACCAGTTCTAGATCATGAGTCACATAGTTGACTTCATGTTTGTTCAATTTTTGGGATTCATAGCAGATCACACTTCCTTTCTGCATAAGTACTCCTCCAAGCCCTTCCTTATAGGCATCTGTGCACACAAGGAAGTCAGCTTCTGGGTTAGAAATTTTCAGCACGGGTGCATGGGTTAGTAGATGTTTCAAGGTTTGAAATCCTTTTTAACATTGTTGTGTCCACATGAATTTTGTCCCCTTCTTCTGGAGGGCAGTGATTGGACAACCAATCTTGGAGAATCCTTTTATAAATATCCTATAGTATCCCGCTAATCCCATAAAGGATTTGATGTCTGAGACATCCTTTGGGGTAGGCCATTCCATGATAGACCTGATCTTGTCAAGATCTACTGCTACCCCTTCCTCAGACAGAACATGTCCCAAGTAATGTATTTTCTTATGAAAGAAGTCACATTTGTTGAATTTAGCATAGAGTTGATGCTCTCTTAGCACTTGCAGCAGAAGTCTAAGATGCTCTTCATGTTCTTCTCTATTCTTAGAGTAGATTAATATGTCATCAATGAAAACTAGTACAAATTTATCTAAAAATTTACTGAGTACATTGTTCATTAAGCACATGAAAATGGCAGGGGCATTGGTTAACCCAAATGGCACTACCACAAACTCATAATGACCATACTATGTCCGGAAAGTGGTTTTATGGATGTCTTCACCCTTGATTCAGACTTGATGGTATCCTGACCTCAATTCAATCTTTGAGAAATAAGACGCTCCTCCCAACTGATCGAATAGATCATCGATCCTGGGAAAGGGGTACTTGTTCTTTATGGTTACTTTATTGAGTTGTCTATAATCTATACACAGTCTAAGGGTGCCATCCTTCTTTTTCACAAACAAGAATGGTGCTCCCCATGAGGACATGTTGGGTCAAATATAACCCTTATCCATCATTTCTTTCAATTGTAATTTGAGTTCCACTAACTCAGGTGTGCTCATCCGGTAGGGTGTCCTAGAAACTAGCACCGCTCCTAGTGCGAGCTCTATCGAGAATTCAATGTCTCTTCTCGGAGGTAGACCTGGTACCTCTTCCGGAAACACATCTCTGTATTCTCTCAGGATAGGGTGATCATCAGGGCTTGGTTTAGCGCCTTCGATTGTTTTCAACACCTGTATTGCATATAGGGGACATCCCTTTCGGCAATACTTTCTCATTTGCAGGGCTGATATTTGCCTCACCGAGATCGATTTTCAGATCCCTTGAAGGGTTATCCTTTTTCCTTCTTTTCTCACACATTCTAAGGTTTTATGGTAAAAGTCCAGTTTGGCTTTATGGGCGGCCAGCCAGTCCATACCAATCAACAGATCGTATGATCCCAGGGGTAATACATTAAGGGTTGCTTGGGTTGGGAATTCACCCAACCTTAGTTGGCATGCTGGTATGACCTCTACTACCTTTCTTTTGGTGCCAGTGGATAACTGTACCAACCATGGCTTAGTTTTCTTTCATGGCTGTAGCTTACACTTATCAACAGCTTTAGGGGCTATATAACTCAAATTTGAACCAGGGTCAATCAAAACAGACACCAGATGGTTGAAAATCATACCTTCTATTTCCACCACTGAAGCTTGGTGGTCAGCTTGGTTATTATCCA
>ML792312.1:104751-140037 GCA_009831015.1 Picea engelmannii | reverse complement strand
ACTCAAATTTGAACCAGGGTCAATCAAAACAGACACCAGATGGTTGAAAATCATACCTTCTATTTCCACCACTGAAGCTTGGTGGTCAGCTTGGTTATTATCCAAGGCTGCATAAATCTGCGGCACACTCCTTGCCACATCATTGACTGTGGGAGCTTCTTGAATGTTATAAACTTTTCGACTGTTCTGTTTTCGGTGTGGACAGTCTCTCAGGAGATTCCCTTCTCCGCAACCCCAGCATTTCAGAGGTTCTTTCTTTGGGTTATTAGTATTCACAGGTATAGGTCCAGAAGTTTTACTTCCATCCACCAAGGGAAAGTTCTGCTGGAGTACACTTCGAGCTAGAAAGTTCATTCTGGGGTTCTTCTTGTAGTTCTTAAATCCTGAGGATTTGATCCCCTTTTTCTGAAATATCGAACCACTCTTTTGTTTCCAGTCTCCACGAGACTCTGCCCGATGTCCATATTGTTCATGACAATATGTTGCTTTTTGAATAGTGTCTTCTAAGGTCTTTGGCTCGTCGAATTCGATTTGGTTCCGGTATTCCTTGGGTATACTACTGATGAAGCGTTGTGCCTTCACCTTCTCTGCTTTGATGTAGGGTACATATCTCAATAAGTTGAGGAATTTGTTGACATATTCCTCTATAGTGAGTTGTCCCAGTTTGAGTTCATAAAACTCTTTATCCTTCTTGTCGAAATACCTTTCCAACAAATACTTCTTTCAGAAGTACTTTTCAAACTATTTCCAAGATAGGTCCTCCTCGTGGACCCCTTTCATGTTCTTAAGATCCTCCCACCAGATGGAAGCCTTTCCGTTCAGATTGAAAGTGGCCACTCGGGCCTTCAAATTCTCTGAAAAATCATGGACTCTGAAATATTTCTTCAGTCCAAGTAGCCAGGCCTCGGCTTCCTCTCCCTTCTTTATCTCACCATCGAAGGAGGGAGGTTTGGCCTTTCTGAATTCTTCAAATTTATGACCCTTGGAAGTCTTTTGTTTCTTCTATTTTCTTCGAGAATAGGAATTGGTCCTGTTGCTGGAAGAGCCTTCTGAATCGCTAGCTTCCTTCTCAGTGGAATCGTCCGGCACTGGTCCTTTACCTCTGGGGTGGACCTTTCTTGAGGTTCTCTTCTCAGTATGGCCACTGATACGACCATGTTTCTGCATCTTGGGTTCATGCTGCATTTGTCATTGTAGGTCGGATAAACTCTGCAGTAAAACTACATTAATTTCGGTTTGCTTTTCTTGTTCTTTCATCATCCTTTCATTGTCGGCCTTGCAACTTTGCAATTCAACCATAAGACTCCTCACAGTATTGGCTAGATTTGGAGGGGTTCCCATTGCTCTTCTTTTGTCAGACTCTTCGTCTCTATTGTGGGAGCCTTCTCCCGTCTCTTGGGGTGTCACCATTCTCTACGTCTGTAAATTCTCGCGGCTGATCGTCCGCTTGGGTGAAAAGACAAACGATGGTTATTAGTCAAGAGTTAAATACATTTTATATTTTGTGCATGAATTTATAACTCTTTCACATGCATACACAGTCGGGTTCTTGTTTCCAAGTTTTTAATCCTGGACAAGAGAGTTAAGTTAGGGGGTTACTCCTTGTAGGAGTGCTTCGAATGGAGCTTATGCGCAACTCGTGCATGAGCCCAATCAGGTCGAGTGTTGTAACCATGCTCTGATGCTACTTTGTCACATACCCACTACCTCAATCGTATTTTTCCGGTCTTTTGCCGAATCAGAACCCCCGAATTACCTATGGAGGCCTAGCGCAAGCTAGCTCTTTCTCTCTTACTTCGTTCCCATGTGATCACTGTCATGATCATGGTTCAATTTGAACGCAGTGCCTATTTGTATTTCACGTGTCGGCACTACAGTAATGTCTAATCGTTCAACTCTACAACCACCGAACCCCGACAGGGCTAGCGACCGACCAATAGGGACAAATCCCAACAGGGGTAGAGAACAACCAATGAGAACAGGCCCCATCACGCGGTTAAGTGGAATACAGGTGGCAGAGAGGGAAACGTGACACGGTAGTCGACATGACAGGAGGGGGGCCCACTTCACATGCCACACTATTCCAGACCCCCCCCATTAAAGGCAGAATGGCAAGGGGGCTCCAGAATGCATCCTCAGTCGTAGATCTTGGCAGGTGGACTCTTGCCATCTAGATCTTCTTGCTACTCACCCTAATGCACATTCGCGCTCCAGCGTAAAACTAACATCTCTTCCTCACATCTGACGGTCGTTACAACCCCTGAGATCTCCCGAAGGAATCTCATCCATCCATCGGGACTTAGCCACCTGCTATCGTCTCGTCACTATGGGTTGGGATTTGTCAACACAAGAGCCTGGGTTTTTGTCAACGGAATTCCTGAATCCTCGATCCCCAATTTCCCTAAACGGGTAATCTCTTGAAACGTCACCTCCTTAAATCAGATGGTCCAAAACTGCTCCAGGATTTCCACCCAGGAAAGTCTCGATCCCTTGTCACCAGGACTCTTGATCTCGCGATTCCTGATTTCCTGAAATGGGAGATCTCACGACGCATGGCCTCCGTCAATCGGATGGCTCAGATCTATCCAGGGTTTTCACATTGGAAAATCCCGAACTCTGGTCAATAGGAATCTCGATTCCACAATTTCTGATTTCTTGAAATGGGAGATGTTACGACACGTTGCCTCCATCAATCGGATGGCCCAGATCCATACTGGGATTTCCACAATGGAAAGTCCTGATCTCTTGTCAACAGGAATCCTGATTTCGCAATTTCTGATTTCCTGAAATGGGAGATCTTACAACACGTGGCCTTCGTCAATCGGACGACCCAGATCCATCCCGGGATTTCCACAATGGAAAGTCCCGATCTCCTGTCAACAGGAATCCTGATTCCGCGATTCTCGATTTCCTGAAATGGGAAATCTTATGACACGTGGCCTCCGTTAATCGGAAGGCTTAGATATTTTCTAGGGTTTTCTGCCCCTATACACTGGGGTCTTAACCCTCGGGTAACTCCTGATAGATCCAACGGCTGTCAGGTTTTTCAGCCGAGATCTGATGGCTCAGACAGATTCCTAACTTGTGGTCTCTCCCACGACTTCTTGAATGTGGAAAGATCCACGATCTGGATACTCTCATGGACCTTGGGGATCTACAGTCCTAAACTCTTTGCTACCCACGAAGACATAGGAAAACAAAGTGGTAAGGCATTTAACGCCCTACTTTCTCCTACTAATCTGACGGTCGTGGGTGACCGTAGATTCCCCGATGAAATCTCGTCCGTTGATCACCACCTATCAAGGTTAAGGCACTTAACACTCCATCTTCTCCTTCCGATCTGACAGTCGTGAGTGACCACAGATATCCCGATGGAATCTCATCCGTCGATTCGATATTCCATCCTTATGCTGCCATCTCGGGTTTTCAAGAGGATCATTTCTCCTTATGTAGGGTTACTAAGGCTTTACGCCTTCACATTTACTTTCTGGGTTCTTGATGGGCTTTTCAAGGAGGGTATCTCTATGGGGAGATTTACTCAAGGTACTATCTGAGGCAGATAAGGGTATCGTCCACCCGAGAACCAGACATGAAGTCTGAATTAGATCAGTACGCATGTAAATAACAATTCATGAGGACATATGCCATATGTAGTCTCTTCCATACAAATATAGAACTACTAGTACTGATCAAAGCATCCTACAGACATTCTTACAATGAATTCATTCACAGTTTCACAACTTATGGGCATAATCATCGGAATAAACATATATATATATATATATATATTTCAAGATGTCAGAGGCAAAACACTTATCATAAATAACACCAGGGGTTATGCAACTGCTGAGAGTGGTGTTCATTTCCACCCAACCGTAGGATTAGCGAATCCTAGTGGATTTACCACTAGCCACCCCCGAGTTGAGACCACGATGCTGTGAGACTGCGTCTCTGTCCTCCAGTGACTAGGAGCGAAGGTTACTCTCCTTCCTCTCTGTTATCACTCACTATGTGTATTGCCAGAGTTCTCCCCTCGCATCTGCCCCCAATCGCTTCTACCCCACACCTTATCCTCTTGCGAGGTTACGTGTGGCACGATTACCCTTGCGTTGATCAGGCCTGACGGCTCTACGGATGGGAGGTTCACCTCCCATCCCTCATTAAACCATCTACCTACCAGCCTATGAGACATTTAATTCAGGGCCAGCAAGCCGCTTTTGGTTCTCTAGGCCAGTGGAGTCCAAATACGGTATTAATTCTCGGTGGAAGTTAACGCCACCTTTCTAGGTGCCTTCCACCGCCATCGTGGTCTCTTTTTCTGCACATCCCCTCTCAACAGTCCTGCAATATAAATTCATAATTTTATTCACATTTATTGACCTTTTCCACAAGGTCCATTTACATCACATATTCACATTTATGAGTTTGCCACAGTTCTTGGCCAGTCCAGTTATTTTTACAAACTGGGGGAAACAGGGTGTTACATTGATGTTTAGTGATATTTGAAATTGCCTACATCTTTCTAACATCATCCTCAACACCTCTACATGGTCTTTCAACAAACTGTAGATTGTCTAATCATCTAGATATACCTCTAGAAACTGGTGGATGAATTCTTTGAATGCAGTTATGACTACTCTGGAAAATATTGCTGGTGCATTCTTCAGTCCAAAAGGCATGATTGTGTACTGGTAGGGGCCCCATTCTGTGGAAAAAGTGGTCTTGTACCTATCTTCTGGAGCTATCTTGATCTGATGGTAGAAAGAGAACCTGTCAGTGAATGAGTAAGCTTCCTGACCTCCTACATTCTCCAACACCTCATATGTGAAAGGAGTATGGAAAGGGTCATGTAGGAAAGCATCATTAAACTTCCTCAGGTCGACACATATACTTATCCCTCCCTACTTCTTCTCTTGAACTACCATAGGGATTACCCATTCAGATTCCTCTATTGGTTCTTTGATTCCAGTCTCCAACATCCTATCAATTTCTACTTTCACTTTTTTCTTATATATTGTGTTTAGTCTATATGGTCTTTGTCTGATCGGTCTTCCCTCGGATATGAGAGGTATATTCATTTCACCTAGCTCTCTTTCTATGCCTTTCATTTCCATGAACTTTGTTGGGAACATGCCACTATACTCATGCAATAACTATGTTATGCTTTCTATTGTTTGTTCATCCCAGTAGTCTCCAATGTTGTCCATTTTGGGATTCTTAGTTGTCCCAATATTGACTTTCTTCACCTTGATCGGAAAAGAAAATACTTTTGATTCCAAAGGTGGACCTTCCACCTCTCTTTCACATTCAAATTTCATTATCTGAATGTTGCACGGGTCATATTCATCTGGTTCTTCTTCCTGCACATGGTAGCATGAAAATAATTATTTTACTATTTGTCTATTCTATTGTTGATCTTTTGTCATAAGTTCAACTTACGGTTCTTTAATGAATATCACCCCTATGATTTTTTTGAGTGTTGAATCTATGTTGGGGTTCTCATGTTCAAATGAGAAATTGACTATAAAATTATTTTGTAATACTGTCCAGTATGTAGTTCCTCTGCACAATTCTTGGTCTGTATACCAGTTTGTTGGAATCCCTTCTAATGTTTGAATAAAGTGATGAGGCCATTCCTTTGGTGGTGTCACCCTCCATAGTGTTTTTCACTTCTCCAAGTGTTTTTTTGGTGTCCCTTTTTCCATCATATTTCTACAGTTGGTTTCTTCCATGTTATACGCTAAACCTGATGCACAGTAATCGCTTACATTGGTACCAATCCTTGATTGTCTCTTTGTGCGCACCCCACCATCTTGCAGGTGTTTCCTTGAGTAGTATATCCATAGCTAGGATCCTCTTATTTTCTAACACTTCATCTTTGTATCTTGTTAATCATTATTCTAATTCATTTACCCCATGGAAGCTGGGAGGTTCCCTTATCTCCGTACCTACCCATCTTACTGCACGGTCTATTCTTGCGCATCTTCTTGTGGAGACTTCGGGTAATCTCTACTGCCAATTCTCTAACCCTGTATCTAAGTCTGATGCACATGATGTGATACTTATACAATTGATTACCCCATCAACAATTGTATTCACATAATATTATTCTCACATGGTTGTTCTCTACAATTGGTTAATTTCCTCCAGGTCTAAACAAGTGGGTTCTACAAACCTTTCCCCTTCTAATGGATCTAATGGTGCAATGACTTTGTATTATCCTAACTTGAATGTCATCTTACTCATTTATAAGTTGATTATGGCCTGATTTTCAAACACTCAATCCAATCCAATCAATGTTGGATAAGTTGTTGTCCCATCCACTATCTCTATCACTTCGAAATCAGCTTTAGTGCGCACTCCATCCAGATCTACTGTCACCCCTTTTAGTCTTCCAATTGGTAGAAATCTGGGTTGATTTTCTAATTTCAGTTGAACATGTAAATATCCTAATGTGGGCTCTCCCATACATTGCCATGTCTTCTTGGGTAACACATTTACTTCAGATCCTAAATCTAGTATAATATCTCCCATGTTGAAATCTCTATTGTTGGCATTCAGTCGGAATTCTCTGCGTGTTCTCCTTCTTGTATGCAGATGATTAACTGTTTTATGTTCTATATTTCCTTCTACCTATGTGCTACATAGTTCTAACATATTTTGTAATACTTTAACATATGGTGGATCATTTAGTAGTTTGACACGGGATTGCAAAAAAGCATTAAGTGTACTTACTTGTCCTCGAGGTTGTGCTTCTTTAGTGTGATATAGCGTTGGAGGCATCTCGTATGTTGGTACTTCCAGAGTATGTTGTGTAGTTGATGTCAATGCAATGTCTGGATTCAAGAATTCTTGTCTAACCTACTTGAATATCTCCTTTTCGTTATGTGCATCAAACTGCTTATGTGGTTCGACATTCTTCTTCACCCATTAGTGTTGTGTTGGATCTTGTCTTACTACGTCGTTTCTTGTCTTATCTCCTCCATGCATAACTATGTTGATGTTTCTTCTATCATCCCTTGCTTCCGCAGAAATCCACTGAACATTTAGATTGTTCTAATTTCTCTTTTCCTGGATCTTCCCCAATAGTATAGGAAATTCTTTTGTGTCATGATCTGATGCGCAACAATACATACATGTCGCAGGTGGAAGTGGACATTCTCTTGCACAGTGTCCTGGTTGTTGAAAATTGTGGCATACCACTGGTCCTTTGCCTCTTCCAAATCCTTCACTTCCTCTTCCTCCACCTCTATATCCAGCTCGATCTCCTCGTGGTGCATTGTATTGGGGCACCTAGTTATATTGCGTGCGATTATAGTGTGGCAGTGCGGCTACACATTGTTATATTGTTGTTTCATAGTGTTATATTGTTGATGTGCAATGTTATATATTGGGGTTGGTACTTGGTTAAACGGTGATAAATCAGATCATACATCTAGAGTGTAATCAGTACTTGGTTAAACTATCACCCCCCCTGGTAAACCAGAAGGAAACACAACACATAGGGTGTATTGCACAGTCTCACCCGAGATAGCTCTATGGGTGACTACAATACTCAGGTGTTTGCATCCTAGGAATGAGTGGAGACTTGTGGTTGTACCTCGTGATCTTTATTTATTCAGTCTAACATCTGATTAGATCAATCATTCTATTCATGCAATGAAATATCAGATCTAACTAGTTCCTTCATTCATTCATCTAACATTCAATACTTAACAACAATAGAGACACATACATTCAATCACATAAAACAAGTGTTACCATGGTTCACCCCCTACTGGGCTACATCCACAAATATCTGGATCTAAATCTCTTTATTATGGTTTAGTAATATATCATGTCGCACGTGTTTACAGTCTTGGATCTTACAATCTCTATAGACTTCATGATCCCTGCGAGGTTGACTAGATCGCACCAGGCTCCTCAGACTGCGATCTAACCCTAGAGATCAAGTTTCTCAATGCTTCTCTATCTCACTAGCGTATGGAATACTATAGTTCTTACCGACCTTACAAATTTCGGACTCTGCCTCTTTCCACACGTCCCCCTAGACCTCATAAGTTTTACTTATATATATTATTGGCTCATCAATCATTAAAATACATTTAAAAAACCATAACCCTAACATCATTAGGTATCCCTTGCATGCACACTTCACATGCTTCCCTCCCACGTGTTTCTTTTCCTTCCAGCTATCCTTTCTTCCCTTCATGATTCTCTTCCCAAAAATAGCCTTTTCCCCTGACTAGGTCTACATCCAACAATGACCCAGGCCCATGCCCACATTTACCATATGTGCCCATGGATATGCAACGCTATAGTGGTAGTGTTGCTTTGGGAGAGAGGGATTTTGCTACACCAAGAACAAGGTCGACAAGTTTGTTTCCACATGCAAAGATTTGATTGTTTGTAGAGGTCTATTCAAAAGGAGACCAAGTGTAGGTTGCACACAAAAAACCCCAAAGAATCATGTAGAGGCTACAATAAAGCTTCCCACTCAACCATGAAAATCCATAATAACACCAAAGAGGACTTCGAAAATATTGAAACCAATAGTACCAAAGAAACATAGAGGTACTTTAAAGCACCCATCACAAAGACAACCAACAAGGTGGTTGTTTAAGAGAGGTGCAAAGATCAATTAAAATTAGCGATGAACTAAGAAACAATGCCACAATGTAAGAACAAATATACATGTTGTCAATTGGGTTTAGCTCAAGTGGTTGGGAGGAATGATTGCCATCCTCCCCACCCAAGTTCAATTCCCACAAATGACATGTTGAGCTCTTAATGAGTATATTATTATAATGAATTTGATGCCTATTGTTAACTGACATTGTGCCTTGAATCTTATAGGGTTTACCCTAGTTACCATCCTCAAAATGAGGGGAAGTACTCAAGGGTTTTCCCCTATCTTTAGAACCTAGAAAACAAAAGCCCCAAATCTACATGAACTTATGCGAAGAGAATGGTTAAGCCAATTCAATATAAGTATACAATAGCAACTATGTGTGGCACACAACAAAAGAGGGAGGCAAAGATATAATAAAAGGTTTTGTTCCAAGTGTTGATTTCCACATAGAATGCACCACTCGCCTAAAGTGATTTACTACATGTATCCAACAAACTCATTGTAAAAAACTCCCCAAAGATTGAAAGTGGCATAAACCAAAATCACAAACCACTATGAGTGAACAAAATCTCCAACCACTTGGCAATGGAAGAAAAATAAAAGTAAAACTTTAAAAGCCAATATCCAAACTCATTGGATCAAAATATTCTAATACCAATGATCCAAATTGATTAGATGAAACAACTCTAATACTAATGATGTGTAAACTCCCATTTATGATTAAAGTTCAACACTAAAGTGTAAAAAAATCAAACTAATTTTTCTCAAGTAATGATTCGGATTTATCAGCGGAACGAAATGAAACCACAAATTTATAATATTAGCACAGAGACATAGTGAAGAATAACAGATATGCAGTAAAACTTAGCTTCTATTAAATAAGAAATATGTTGAAAACTATAAAATGTAGACTGAAAACAAGCTGGCTAGAATCGTGCCAGCTTATCTTTGAGAAGAGATGTGACGTATACACTCATTCACAAGAAGATGATTAAAATGAGGCTCTAAAGGAATTTTTACAATAAACATGAATGCCAAAACCCTAGACATCCAAAAACCTAACCCTAGGATATGAAGCACCAAAATTCATGTGGGCCTCATTGGGGTAAGTTAGTACATCAACTTCCTGGGGTTGTAACTTTTGCATACGATCTTCGTTTAGGGAACATGATAGCTTGTTGGAAAGGTATTGGAAAGGAGCTTCATTTAGGGTGCTTTATTAGAGATTTGTTGTATTATTGAGGTTATTTATCATGAAAAAAACATCATTTAGGCCTTCAAAATGGCACTGAAAGTTCACGAATTGAAAAACTGCTAAACATAGTAAGTTGCCAAAAAACTATTTTGAGATAGTTGGAAAAGTTGGGTGGCCACTAATATCCTCCTAGATCAATCCTCACCCTTTAGGAAGCAATGGTCTCCATTAGGTTGAGTGCCCCCATCATATGAGGAAATTTTTGTTGAATTTGGCCCCGGGTGAGCCACTTACCTTGGTGCAAGAGATGCCCTGCTTTGACAACCTGATAAAGTTGGATCCTTCGTTGGCGAGTGCCCTTGACACATGTGTCTAATATATGATCAGTGGATTCATTTTCCATTTAGTCATGGTTGAGCTCTATTGGTTTCAATTCTTCTTCTATCTCCGAGGTATCCAATAATGGTGGAAAATAAGGCTGAAGGAGGTCCACATTGAATATTTGGTGCAGTCCAAGGAAGGGGGGAAGGTTGAGCTTAAAATAATTGTCACTCATAGCCTTGGTGATGGTGTAGTGTTCATAACAGAGTGGACGAAGCTTCCGATGAGGCCTTGTAAGGCGTTCTTTCTGCAAATGCAACCAAACTTTGTCTCCCACTTGAAATTGGTGTGGCACCCGGTGTTGATCATGGCGTTGCTTGTACTTAGCATTGGAATTCTATAAAATATCCCAAACCTATTGATAGATGTTTCGGATCCGCTCAATGAACCGGGTGGCTTTTTCAACTCTAGTTGGAGCAAGCGACGAATCTTTCTGGGTGGCTGCAAAGGGCAGTGAAACATCCATGGGTCCCAATGGATGAAATCCCAACCCCACCTGAAAGGGGTTGTGGCCGATTGAGCTATGTATGACTCTGTTGTGGTTGTGTTGAACATAGGGAAGACTCTCATCCCAGGTGCGAGGGTGCTTGGAATTATACATGCACAATATGTGATGATCATTTGGTTGACGAACTCAGTTTGGTCATCCTTCTCGGGGTGGAAGGAAGTGGACTTGGTGAGCTTGGTGTCGAGAAGTGACCAAAGGCTCGACCATAATGTGTAGAGGATCTGGCTATCCCGATATGAGATAATGGTTTTTTGGATCCCAAACTGTACCCACACTCGTTCAAAGAAAAGCTTGGAAGTGGCCTCTGTTGTGATGCTCTTCTTGCAGGCGGCAAGAATTGCCATCTTGGAAAAATGATCAACAACCACAAAAACACAATCATTTACCAGCTTGGTGGATGGAAGGCCCGACATGTATTCCATTGAGATGGATTCTCATGGCCTGACGGGAGTAGGAAAATGAGTGTACATGCCTTGTTTCTTAATGGCCAGTTTGGAAATAACACAGACAGTGTAGGACCAGATATATTTGTTGACATCTTGTTGAAGATTCAACCAGTAGAAATTTCCATGCAACACTCCCATTGTCTTTTCCACACCGAAGTGTCCTGCCACCCGACTATAGTGGGCTTCCCAAATCATCTTTGCTCTCTCACTTGATGGAATTCATAGATGGCCCAGATGGCACAACAACTCGTCCTGAGGATGGAAATTGGTAACAGTTGTGTTTGCACCCAACATCTGGTAGGTGTTGGTGAATTCAGGATCAATTTCATAGAGATGGGACCATCTTGAGGTCTTGTGGCCGCAAGAATCGAGCATTGTGGTGAGTGTTGCAACTGGAGGTCAGTTGTGGCAATCAACAACTCAATTGGTACTTTATGTTGTATACTTGATGTTGAGGTGGAACTACTACAAATATGTGGACCACTTCTTATGGTGGTCATTTTGCAATTTTCCTTGTGTATGCATGAACTGCAGTGTCTTATGATAAGTGTGTATGATTGTCTCCTTCCCAAGAATGTAATACCTCCACTAGTGGTAGGCTTGCACAATGGACACCCGTTTACAGGTGTCAAACTAGATGGTAGTTAACTCCCGCAATCGCTTGAGAGACTAGACTAGGTGACAGTTTACTCCTATAACTGTCAGTGTGTGTCGAGATCACTCTAGACCACCATTATGGCACATTGGCTTCTCCTCTAGTGAGCATTAGTTGATTTATACAGAGTATATCATGTGTAAATTATCATTCATTCATTTGGTTAATTAGAATTCTTCCATTCTTTCTCTCTTGTTTCTCTCTTTTCACATTTTTTTGCAAACTATGTATGTATTTTTGCAAGCTAGATCTTATATGTGCACATTCATTCACATTTACAAAATATGCTAAAAATATATAAAATGCAGACTGAAAACAAGCTTGCTAGAATGATGGCGGTTTATCTCTTAGAAGAGACATGTGACAACTACACTCATTTGTAAGAAGATGAGTACAATGAGGCTCTAAAGGCCTTTTTACAATAAACATGAATGCCAAAACCTTAAACATCCAAAAACCTAACCCTAGGAGATGAAGCGCCAAAAGTCATGTGGGCCTTGTTGGGGTAAGTTAGTACATCAATTTCCTGATGTCATAACTTTTGCATACGATCTCCATTTAGGGCGCACGATAGCTCGTTGGAAAGGTATTGATGAGGAGATTCATTTAGGGGGCTCAATCAAAACCTTCAACTATGATTAAGGTGCATGATTGTGAAAAAAACTGTTTTGAGCTAGTTGGACAAGGTGGGTGGCCACCAAAATCCTCATGGATCAAGTAAACATAAATTTATATAGTTTTTTTTTATCTAAAAATGATTAATTCTATAAACTAAAAAAATCTCAACAAGATCTTAAAAACTGAGAACTAAGTACAATAATAAAGATAAAATACTTAGAAATCAAATCTTAACTACTCCATAGAAATTTAAAAAAATTAAATACAATAATAATAGTGAAAATATAAAACCAAAACAACATTAATTTTGATTAATAAAAACTAATATTTTTAATAAATTTTCTCTAAAATGTCATTAATTTTTTATTATATTTTTAATAAATTCTAAAAAAAAACATTATTTTTTAATAATAAAAACATCTCTTAATAAAATTATAAGAGATTATATTCATTTATTCAAATAAAAATAAAATTAATTAATTTTAATTATATGAAAATAATAATAAAAATCAATTAAATATAAATGTTTTCACCCAATTTAAATGTCATTTTGTAACACATTTATCCTCCAAATAAAATAAAGTAATAAACACATATAATCATGATTTTAAATTAAAAAATGCTTAAACCCACTTCTCCATCATTTGTTGAAATATTTCTAAATAACTCATTCTTGAAATGTTTGCAACTAACTATTTTCGAGGGCAAGCCAAACACAATGATAATATGTAATAACAAGTTAAGTTTTTCAATATAAATACTAAAATTTGTAAATCTTTATTTATAAATTTAAATGGTTTTATTATAATTTTAAGTTTTATATTTTAATTTTAAACTATTAATTAATCAATGTTGTTAAGGTTATTGTTAAGTAGTTAATATTAAGTTTAGATTGTTGGGAAGAATGTTGCTATTCTCTCAATCTAAATTCAATTCTCACAAGTGACATATTGAACTAAATTTTTATTAGTGAGATGTTAAAATCTTATAAATATATTATCGTAATAGCTTTGAGCTTTATTATTAACCAAATTTTTGTGTCATCTTCAAAATGAAGGAAAGTAGATTAAAAAATAATTACCTTCATGTAACCATCATCAATGTATATTAAAATCATATTAATGTAGATTAAAGAAAAATTGCCTTCATATAATGTAATGTTATATCCATATATTATTAGTCGCTACCTTCTTTAGGCTAGGGATTATAGTAATCGGTTCAACGATTTTCCATTAGTTTGGCATGTAGTTCAAAGTAGTTCACCCTATTTTAACCTACAGTTTTTGAAAACATGTAACATTTTTACCAAATTATTTAATTTTTATCCTAAGTTTAAACTTCAACGTCTTATTTGGCCTCATTTAGAGGCATGAGGATGTTTTTAATGATGCATGGGGCTGTTTTTTTGTTTCAAACTTTGAAAACCAAATATCAACTTAGAAACCTTTGTATTGTTTTGTTTCGAGGTGGATTAATGTCGAGCTTGTGCACTAACATTAATCTCCAACATTAAATGTTTAATATTTTAAACATATATTAAATCCATGTAAAAGTGACCATTATCCTTCGACAACTTATCCTTCAACGTGGCACTGGTTTCTTTAGGTTTTTGCATGTCTGTTGCTGCTCTTGCCACAACCCTCTGCTGATTTTGCCACGACCTACTTTGTTATAGGTGCCCTTTCCTCTACTCTTGCCACAACTCTCTTTGCTTTTTCCATGACCAACATTTTATATTTGTGTCATTTCCTGCTCTTTATTCCATTCTATACCAGCTCCAATTTTGTCCTGCCCAAATTCTGCAAGGCCCTTGCACGAGAACAACTATACACATAAAAGTGGTTGGTGATCTCTTCTCCTGCATTATAATCTGCAAACTTGTTAATCTGCAAAATAAGTTTGGTGCAACACTGATAGTGATTTGATTTTTCCTCTATTGGTATAGTCGTGTGTTTTTTAATTATAATAGAAAATATATAGAGAGAGAAAAGACAGAATGAAGTTTACAAATCTTAATATTGTCATATTCCCAGTAATAATATTGTTTCTATAGCATTCATGGACAAGTTATGGTGCGGCTGGGAATGGGAAAGGTAAAGTGAGAGCTTGTTACAATGCTATTTACAATTTTGGAGATTCTCTGGCCGATACAAGGAATTTGTTAGCGACAGCTGCTGGTGATTGTAGTGAAAGCTACTGGCGATTGTGGTGGTAATCTGCCTTATGGAAAAACATATTTTGGCAAAGCAATAGGCCGCTTCTCTGACGGACAATTGATCGTTGATTATATCGGTATGCAGCTTAAACCTTTTGAAAATAAAAAGTACCCGTTAATTGTTTCTGTATATAGAGAGCGTGATAGAAATATTCATGACTGCTCACGGACTTGGTTTCTTTCATTTTCATCCTGTAAATTTTGTTGGGCAACACAAGCTTCTGGTCTGTCGTTTTTAGATCTGTATCTAAGGATAAGAAACACTTCAAAATTCACCGGCGTCGTTAACTTCGCAGTGGCCACAGCGTTGAAACCTGCTTTCTTCAATGCCAAGAATATAGGGCCACTTATGACTCCATTTTCACTCGACACTCAGATTTAGTGGTTTCTATGTCAAAGACAAAAGTTCTATATGATCTTCCGAAGAGGTGTTGCTGCTTCATTCTTCAATATTTCTATTGTTTTGGAACCAAATAATTAATTTGCTTGGTTGTTTTGTTTTTACGATTTAGCTCATTGCAAGTGTCCATATGCAAGGACTAAGTTGCTTTGCAACAATGTCTTGTTATAAATATGTGACTATCTTCATATAATGTTATTTTAAAATATTTGGCAATTTGAATAAGTTTAATGGTTAAAAACATGCACTTCTTCTTAAAAAGTTATGTTAAAAAATCTCTTATCCCACAGTGTTTGACTTTTTTATCCAAAAAGAATTTTTTTTCTCCATTATATTAGTAATATAACTATTACATCTCTAGAATCACAAAACTTGTCCAAAGTGTGTAAAATGAATGGAGTTACCGAAATCAACAAAAGTGGCCAAAAAATTACATAATACTTGAGAATAGATTCTTACTTGACAGAGTTGAATAAAGAACAACCAAAACCTAACAAAAGGCAGAATTAGAAAAGAGAAATGTGTTCTCTATCGCCCTCAATGCCATTTTTCCAAACTGAGAAAGGTGATTTTTTTTTATAGAATGTCAGCCTTCATGTTGTGTGTCATGTATATATGATGGAAGCTTATTTCCTCAAAACTTTTTATTAGGCCCAAAACTTTATCTTTCCAGCCCTCTATGACACAAGCTTGTAATCTGTCTCTTTTATTTAGTCAGTGTATGACCACCTTCTAATCGTCAAGAATATACAGTTTTATATATGAAAACACAAGCTTGTAATCTACCTCTTTTATTTAGTCAGTCTATAACCACCTTCTATAACCACCTTCTAATATTCAAGGATATGCAGTTTTGTATATAAAAAGTGATGTGCTAAAGTTAGCTATGACCATACACCCAAACCCCCCCCAAATCTCAACTTTTGTGGTTGTAACTTGATTTATCATATGACAAAATCATATATTAATAGATTTATAACTCATTTCCAATACATCCAAATCACCATTTACGAGTATCTTATTCCTGCAGGCTCATCTAATATTCATTTTCTATTTGTACGAGTTTCAACTTTGCTGAATTTTATCCTTCATGTGGCATGTTAACGAAAAAAAAAATGTGAAATTCTTCTCGAATTTAAATGTCAACGAAGAAAAGTTAGTAAAAATGGCGTCCAGCCGTGTAAAAACGTTATTAAGATTGAAAGCGTTCCCTTTTTTCTTTCCCTGTGATACAATACAGCAGGGTTGGAACAGGTTTACACTAGGAAGCCCTCCAACTCCAAATGCAGAAGAAAGAAAAAATAAATGTACATGAATATTTTTTACACTAGGAAGCCCGCCAACTCCAAATGCAGAAGAAGAAAAAATAAATGTACATGAATATTTTTGTTTTTCTAAAGGTTATATTAACAAATCAAATCAATTGGCTGACTTCTTGGCCTTCTTCGCTGCTGGAGCTGAAGGAGCCTTGGTCTTAGATTTTGCAGCAGGAGATTTGGCGGACTTGATAGACTTGGGCTTCTTGGCCTTCGCTGGCTTAGCCGCCTTCTCCGCTGGCTTTACCTTTGTCGGAACAGCAGCCTTCTTCGCTGGGGCAGACTTCTTCACGGCCACTGGTTTCTTAGCTGCTGCGGCCGCTGGTTTAGCAACCTTGGCTGCTTTAGCGGCAGGGGACTTGACGGCCTTCTTGCCGATCTTTGGGTTGGATGCAGGTTTCGCAACCTTAGTAGACGCTGAAGTCTTGGCGGTTTTGGCAGCAGGCCTGGTGGTTTTCTTCACAATTTCCTTCTTGACGGTTTTAGCAGCAGGAATGGAGGTTTTCTTATCAATCTGCTTCTTCTTGGTGGTTTTGGCCACAGGCCATGCGACTTTCTTCACAATCTCCTTCTTCTTGGCGGGCTTTTTCTTGGCATTCTCTGACAACTTAAAGGATGCCTTAACCTTGGTTAGCTTGCCGGACGATACTAACTTCTTGATCTGAACGGCGAGAATCTTCTTAAAATTAGCTGGAAGCGTATTGTGCTTCGACTCCATGTACTTGGCAATGGCCATGGGACTTGAACCTCCCCTCTCCTTCAGTGCACATATCGCCTCTTTGATCATCTACAGACAAACAAACGATGGTACTAATAATTAAATATATATTAAATAATACGATCTAACATCATAATAACAAACAGGTTCCATTAAATTTACAGAGTGCGCTGGTTAAAGAATACCTCAAAGTATGGGGGCTGATTAGGTCTTGCCTTGGTTCTCTTCACAGCCCTGGGCTTCTTCTCCTTAGGAACCTTAGACTTCTTCTCATCGGCGACCTCGGCCTTGGACTCGTCGGCTTGCTTTGTTTCAGCAGGGGCAGGGGCCTCAGTGGCCGGAGAAGGAGGAACGACTTCCTCAGGAGCATTTTCTTGTTCTGCAGCCATCGAAGCCATGGATGAGTTGACTGTAAATCACAGGAATCGAACTCGGCACCAACTCGAAAATCACGAGAAGACCCTGAAAATTTAAATTTGCGCACGAGAGAGGGAGAGTGCTCGTAGCTTATTGAGTCGAATGGATGAGTGGCAATTTAGAGAGGGCGAGCCTTGAGGATTACGTAAGCCCTTGCTCTTGCTTTGATTGGTTACAACGCCTCTGCCGCGGATCGGTCCACTATGCAGCCCCGTCTAGGCCGACATTAGAAAATGCAAGGTGACCAGATCAACATAAACATATAATATTATGTACGTTAAGTATGGCGTATTTTTCGGTATTTTCCATAGCCCCGTTGTTGCCACGTGTTGAGTCCCCAGGTTCTAAGTTAGTGCTGGTTAAATTTGACTGGTAAATACTAGTTTTTTTCTTTTTTAGTCGTTAAATATGGGCAATTTTAAAATTTACACTTCAATATTTACATCCATTGAATTTTATAACCCTCAAATAGATAGGCAAGTTGAAATTTAGCCGTACATATATATAATGTATACTTGTGACTCGGACGAGGTGCCCCTTTATGGTATGTTGGGTTTTTGGACATATCACAGCTAGAAAAAACTCTTCTCCATCTCATGATTCTTAATGTAGCTTGTCTATCATGCAAATTGGAATTTACATTTATCTCCGAGACAATAATCCAAAGAATTAGATTGTCTATTTGATCTACTAGGTATTGGAAGGGTTAAATAAAACAACTAACTTGTAGAAGTTTGTCATGTGAATCTTTCAAGTGACATAAAGGTAGAGGAAATATTCCAATAGGTTTAATCTCTCTCACTACTCTTCACTTATTCTTTCCGGAGAGGCCCCCTCCCAAGTAATATATGGTCAAGTGTGTAGAGGCTCTCTTCTCATTTTGAGCCATGATGATGCAATCTTGCAACCTGTAGGCTTAAGCCTGAGAGGGGAAAAAAGATCAAGGCCTGGGGGTTATAAATTTTGATTCCTACCGCACAAAGTCACAGATTGTGCCCATAGTGGGTCTTTGGGCATGCTGGGAAAAGCTCATCTTTGTCGCATCTGTGATCTCACGTGCTGAAAATTGAACGCTGAGAAAAAAAGATCAAGATTCAAGAATATTGGTCGGCGCATATAAGTGCCCAAATTTGTTTTCAAACTGAAATAGATGAGGTTCATGGATGTTTGATATAAAATTGCAATTGCACGATGTTTTTTTAAATGATCATTGTCATACTTTTATTGTTTGAACATAAATTCTGACTATATCAGGGTCTTGGAAATTATGAACTTAATTTATCTCTTCTTTTATTCCAAAAGATCTCGGTGAATATTATATTTAAAAGACATGCAACAATAAATATAAAACGTCATGCACGAAGGGTAGCTTTGAAAAGAAACTCGTCATTCTATCAAGTAATTCTCCAAGTAATTGCATTACATCTATCAAGCAATTCTCCAATCTCTACCTGAAGGATTCTCCAATCTCCTTGCTTTCCCTCTTAGTGCCACATGTTAGGCACTAGGGTTGTCCATGTAGTATCATGTCGAGATTACCAGCTAAGATGTTATAAAGGGAAGAGTGTTTGATATCAATAAGAATTCTCCAAGCAAGCATGAACCTAAGGGATCTAACCGAGTGATTTTTGGGCAACAAGGTTGAAAGCTTAACAAATGCACCAAACAACACATTCAACAAGATAGTCTTCCCATGAACAATGTGTCTTACACCAGGCACACATGCAAAAAGAAGCAACATTGATCTATAGACCACCTTGGACATCCTATTGGCTCACCAAACAGAGCTACAACCACAACTAATATAATGAGCCTATGCGTGACTATATAACTATTTTTGTATTTCAATGATTTGACAAGAAAACACACCAAACAAATTGTTTCATTGCTATGACATGAAAATAGAACTACAATAGCAAAGTTGCACATTGGAACACAAAAATCACCCTCAAAAACTTGATGTGGGAAAACCTAGCGAGAAATGAAGCATTGTGCCTTTTCCCTTTTATATAGGGAAGATTACAATACAGATTACAAAGTGGTCCAAACTCATAATGAAGCTATGAGACACTATGGTCTGCAATAGTCCTCTACATATTGCTTCTCCCTCTCTACTATATTAGTATCTCCACTCATTGTGCATATGATGGAACAATGATGGAGGCTCAAGAAAGTGAACCACTTTCCCTCCTCCTGTTCCATTTTTTATAGCAAAAGTTATGGTTACAGAACCCCCTTGAATATTGATGCTTCTAAAAGTATCTAGTAGATTCTCATATGTTATTAACTCCTCATGGATGAATCATGATGCGTTGACATTGCTACCACTTGGACCTGTCAGGAACACTTGGAATGTTACCCTGTTGGGGCCTTAACTTTTGCATATAAACTATGTTTGACAAAAATGAACTATTGTTCGAAAGATATCAACCTAAAGAATGCAATCAGGACCTCTAGGGCTATTTTATTTAATGTATGAGATCCAAAAAGTTCATTTTTTTAACCCCTAACGAGAATACTTTCTAGTTCTAGTTTATTAATGTAATGTGATTTTCATATCTAACCCAAACCAACCATTGTTGCTCCAAAATTCTATCTTACCCATTTTGGAGCATTGATAATTTCATTGGATAAATATTTAGATCCATTTTGGATTATCCCTCCCCATTTTATGAGGGATTTTGATCTCTAAAAGCTTTAGTTTTAAAGGAGACGAGGAAAGAATTCATCATCTTTCTCCTTGGCATGTCATTTGGACTTGCTTGGTAATTGTACCTTCAATCCCACCTACGAGAGTTCTTGTTGACCCATTCGAGTCATTTTGATCTTCTTTTGCAAAATTATGTCCTCTAATAATTTTGTTGTGCATCTGACACCCAAACTTCTATTGAAAATAAGACTTGGCCCTCTTCGTCCTTATCAGGCATGGATGGGTGATACAATTTCATATTATCTACATTTACCACTAAGTAAATATGCATATAGTGTGGAAAAATTAATTGGTATGCATTCTTTCATACCTTCTCCAACACTTCAAAGGGTTTTCATCTTGAGGCATTGATCTTCTATCATGGTCTGTATAATATTTCCTTTTGGAGGTGTAACCAAACTATGTCTCCTATTTTGGAGGTTTTTTCAACCCTATGTTGCTCATGTCCAACATTGTATTTCTCCTAAGAATTATTTAGTTTCCCCTAAACCTATAGGTCTATCTACTTGATATTGCATATGAAATTTTATGTCTTCAATGCATCACATGATGTAGACACCTCTGCTTCAAGTTATCTATATACAATATCCAATGGTGATGGTTGAAGATATCCAAAAAAAAGTTTCAAAAGTGGACTTTCTAGTGGAAGTGTGTGCAACCATGTTATAGGAATGTTGCATGTAAATTAAATTTTCATCCTTGATCCTTGGATGCTTCTAATTAAAATCTCTCAAACATTGAACTAAAGTCTTACTCACCACCTCTATTTTCTCATCATGTGTGGGTTGAAGACAATGGATCTCTTCAATTTAGTATCCAAATTCTCCCATAATGAAGTCCAAAATGTAATGAGAAATCTAGTATCTTTATCAGAAATTATGCTTCTTAGGATCCCAAAGTGCACCAAGACCCTTTTAAAGAACAAGATTGTAGCGTCTTATACTTTGATGGTCTTCTTAAAAGATATCTTAATGCACATCTTATTGAACCTATCAATCGCAACATACAAGAATTAATGCCCTCTTTTTGTCCTTAGAAAATCCCAACAAAGTCCACATATATGCTTTCCCATGTCCTTGTAGGGATTGGAAGTGTATTGTATTGTGTAGCTTGTGTTTTGTTACTAGGCTTCCCAGAACAACACAATATAGAACTTATGATAAACCTTGCAACCTTTTCTTTCATCTTGGTTCAATAAACATACCTCTACAAGTTAGCCTCAATGTTCATGATACCAAAATGTCCAACAACCTTAGAGGTATGAGCCTCCCTTATCAACTAACTCCTTCTTCCTTTAGTACACAAAGGTTCACCATCTTGTAGAGTACTCCATCCAATAGATGGTAATCAAATTTGTTGTCCAAGTTTGCTTGTTCATGTTGACATTGTTGTTTTTTATACACCACTCTGAAATCCTCATCTTTTGCATAGTCTTCTTGGTATGCTTCATAGGTGACTGGCTCGGTTTTCATAATTTCTCCTAGACCTGTGATTTTTTATGGTGGTTGTCATGATCACAAATCAACCAATTTGTTGATGGTGCCCTTCTTATATTTAACCCCTAAATGAAATTGTTGTAGGAATCCCATCAAATTAAAATCTCTTACTTGTGAGAGCTTAATCTGAGTTTGTAAGTATTACATAGGCTAGTGGTTGATATGGATGATGGGCTCCTTACCCAATGAATAGTTCTTCCACTTCTTCATTACAATATTTTGTGTCATATATAAGGTAATTCAATACTACTCCATGGAATATCTCCAAATGATAGTAGACCAATCTCCCCCCTTGCGTTAACACTCCACTCATAACATACCCACTAGCATGATTGTCCACTTCAAATGACTTAATAAAGTTAGGTAGTGCTATGATTGAGGCTTGAATAATATTCTATTACAATTCTTAATTTTTTTTTATTGATTCTTATGTCTTTGGAAACTCTAACCACTCAATTATAGCATGAAGTGGTGTTGCCACCACTGAAAACAATGTTATGAACTTTATTTATAAATATTAGGAAGCTCCCAAAAAACTTCGAAATTTTGAGATTAGTAGGAGTGATCCATTTAAGAATGGCCTCTATTTTTGTAAGATCAATCTTCAACTCACCTCCACCAATCACATGGCCCAAGTTCACTAGGGACTTCCTAGAAAAATCACACTTCTTTATGTTTGCATGTAGTTAATGTTTTTTTAGTGTCTCCAACACATGCTTCAAATGTATAACATGCTCCTCCCAAGTATAATAAATTATCAAAATGTCATCCAAATATACTATAACAAATGAATATGTGAATGGGTGCAAAAATTCATTCACTAAACACCATTAGATAGATAGAATTAGTCGGTGCATTACTCAAACCAAAAGGCATTACAAACCCATCACACAAACCTTGCTTCATCTTGAAGGTAGGTTTTCTAAGTGCCTTCTCCCTCTATCCAAACTTGATGATGTCTATATTTCAAAGCGTCGTTAAACACATTGCATGTTGTCACTAATCTAACAAGTCATGGGAAAAGGGTATAGATTCTGAAGAGTGACCTTGATTAGAAATCTATAGTACTGAATGCACTTTCTCCAAGCCACCAAAAATTGACTGTAATTTATCAAAATTGAACTCAACACTAACTCTTAACTCACAGATTGCAAGAAGACCTTGGAAATTTAAATTTGTGCATGAGAGGGAGAGTGTCAGTATTTTAATGGAGTCCAATGGATGAATGGAAATTTAGAGTGGAAAGTCTTGAAGAGTAATCCCTTTCTCTTGCTTTCATCAGTTACAACACCTTTGTTGTTACCCCCATCCTAGGGGTAACTAAGGAGATGATGTCTCGAGGCCCACAAGTAGCAAACATGGAGTGTCAATAGAGCCCCTCCTCTCCACCACGCATCACTACTCATTGTCAACAACATATCAGTGTCTGCCACACCAGCTTGGTCCACAAAAGACAACATATCTTGCTTCATGAGGTAACAAGTTAAGTCTCATGCTAAGTGTCACTTTAATATTTTAAGCATTTGAGCATGTTGCAAAGAGTCATGTCTTGATTATGGAACATTTTCTTGGAAATTATATATTTTTATTTATTTCACCTTGGTGGTTGGCATGGTATCCTAGTAATTTTTTCACCCTCGGGAAAAGGGCTGCTATTGGGGGGTCTCCTTGAAGGTTCATCGTACCAATCCCACTCATACTTACCATTTTCTAAACTTCTTCCCTTCGGTTTCCTCATATTTTGGGTTTTTGAGTTCATTGACCCCGAGAAGGGATTATACCTCATTTCATAGGAAGAAGGGGCTAAAGGCCCAAAGGTGTTGCAACTAGCACTGTAAAAATCAAAATTCGTGATTCATCCTTCTAAATGATTTCCCTAAGGTCACGAGAGCCATAAATTGCTTCTCTGTGAAATAAAGGACCTTTTAAAAAGAAAATAAATAAAAAAAGTATCTCTCTTGATGGGGGGATGCATTGTTGTGTTCTTTAATTTCTAGTGCACATAGAACTCAATGTGTTCTAACTTCAAGTGGAATTGCAGTGCTCTTTTTATTTCCATTGGACATAACACTCATTGTTCAGATTGTAGAAAAACAAAAAGAAAGCAAATAAAGTTCTTGGAAAAAGGTTTCATTGCAAACGAAGGGATGCAACACACCCTCCAAAAAGGCACCCATAAATGAGACAATATGAGCCCTTGATATGTCAAGAACCCCATGCCCAAGAGTACTTCCTCTGATCCACCTCATACTCACTACAAGGTCTATATATGGTATTCTTGGGAAACATTCCTTGACTTGGGGATTGGCCTACCCAATAGGGAACCATGACATCCCTCCCATACCTAAATTTGGCAAAGTATAAAAGGTGTTTGAGCATTTATTTAATTTTAAAAAGGGGAACTTAATGCACTTGTTTGTGTGGTTCTTTGTTAAATGTGGCTTACTTGGCATGATTCATATGACTTGTGGACCCTTGGAGGGAGTATTTGTTTGTCTTTGCAGTAACTTTCCCTGTGAAAGTCATTCATGAAGGGAGTAAGCTACTTGGACCTTCATAGGGGCTTGAAATCCCATTGGATGGATGTTGTGCCCCACATATTGGAGCCCTAGGATAATGAGTGTTGAACCTTAGATGACATCTTTGGCACATGAGCAAGGCCTAAAACCATGAAGAGGAGATGACGTCACACTCCTATGCCCAAACATCCCTCTCTTGCAACATGACATCACACATTGAGGAGATTGTTGGGTGTATTTTGTGCACATGGTGGTGTTGTGGGCTTGTGACCCCACACATTTGCTTGATTTGGGGATGATGTGGCACCTTAGGAGCATGAAGTTTGGGCCTTTGGAGGTTTACCTTCACATCTGACACCTTGGAGAAGAGTCTTGTGGGCTTACATGCCATTATTTTGTCATTTTTCATCATATTGTATCCTATGTGGGAAAAAAGAGCAAAACGATTTGCTAATTAAGCATTGTAACTTCGGGTTTGACCTAAAATTAAGGATCTTATTGTAATGTGGACAAACTTGACTTTGGTTTTCCTCTATAAATAGAGGCAATTCATTTTCATTTGAACATAACTCACTTGTGAGGGATCTCCCTCTCTAAGGAAAATTTCGGCCTCTTTATTTTCTCTTGTGCATTGTGGAAAACTGATTGTCTTTGGCATTTTGGTGCAAATTGATTTCTCTTGGGGCTGTATCTTGGATGAATCTGGATGATATTTGGTATAGAATAAGGGTTTGACATCTATCTTCTTGTATTTTATGAGTATATTTATGCAATTTGTTATCTTTGTTCAATGATTTTAAATTTTAAACCCTAGGATAAGTACAAAGGTGTACACCCTCCACTAGAGATCTTTCAATGTTTGTCTTGGAATTGTTCAAGCTTTTCTATAGGAATTATAAGGGCCTACACCCCTATTGCAAAGGTTTGGATAGGGTCGATCTTTTAGGAAGTAAGAGGGTTTACACCCTTAGAAGATCTTTCCCTAGTTCAATTTAAATCACTAGAACATCTTGAGGAAAGGAGGACGGATTTTTTTTGTAAGGGTTCGAAACCAAGGTTAATTTGCCTCTCCCTTTTTATTTTTTAGCTATTATTTGACTTCATTACCCAAGGATAAGTTGTTTTAATTGCATTGGAGAACGTAAATTTTTACATTGGAATACGTGAAAATTACACTTTTGTAATCTCTGATTTTTGGGATGAATTGTGCTCACTTCAAACTATCTTTCTATGCTAAGGCATCTTGATTTGTGGGCATTCTCTAGATATTGTACTTAATTAAATTCTACGACCATTAGGGATACAACAAACATCCTCATAAAGTTCAATTTGCTCACTTTTCTTCCCATAGAAAACTACGTGTGAATACTTGAAATTTTTCAACTTGGAAAGAGCTATACATTGGTGTGTTTACTTACTAATTTATGTGTTTGGAACTTCTTGTTGTAGAAAAAAAATTCTACAGACATTGGGTTGTCATATTTATTATTGATAACACTTGCACACAATCCAATTTAACCACTAAAATCATTATCTAAACATTTGTAATGTCCCCAGCCACCCCATGCTGGGCCATGTCCCACAACCTCAACTTTTGTAGCTCTGAGTCAACCAAATTGTAACATACCCTGCATACTACTGAGCAATGCTACTCTAAATTTTGACTGCATAGATTCTACTCTAAAACAAGTTCTGCAGTATCACTTGAAGTGATGCTCTCAACCCAAGATTGAGTTGCRCCACACAACTTATAACATCAGAAGCAACATTCTCCTTTTAACACAAACTTAAGAAGTAGAAGTAACTCAATAAATTTGCACACTAGCATATTGATCACACAACATAACCACCCGTACATACATCTAGGCGCCATGCGCCACTTYTGATTTCATTGTGCATGGGGTCTATTTCCTTAAACACACACACAGATTCCAATCTCCCGATGCACACAKGATACAATCATGCGCACCCGRCCATTCAATCCTCTTCTTGATGATTCATAACCAAAATCACAAGGTTAACTTAACAGACAAGACTATCATCAACTAACATACTTATGCACAACTACAAATACATGCTATAAGCATCATACTTACAGGTGCGAACATCATTAAACAAAATAACAACAATTACTTATAGTCGACTACATATAAGAATTAACCCATATCAAGCATAGACAAATATTCACACATTAAACGTGAAAATAACATAAAAAACACTTATGTTTTATGGAAATCACCAACTGCGTGCATAACTCATATGTTCCTCCCAACCATAGACTATGTTTCTCATAATTTTTCAGCAACAGGTCATCCTTGAGTTGGGGCTTAACTCCACCAGGGAAAAATACTTCTAGTGACACAATAAGGTCTGACTCTCAACAACATTTCCTAATCCTAGGTGCTCGTTGCTGCAACTATCCCTCAGTCACTCATTCCCCATGCACCTGTCACACCCAAGGAAGTGTGCCCCTTCTCTTCTCAATAGTCCTTCGACTGCCCCACTTCCCTTCCCAGGGTTACCAACAACAGGCCAAAAAGGAAGTCTCTAAGCCCTGCGACTAATGCTCGATGCACCAGGGAACAATTCTCAACAATACTCTCACCTGGAGAGTATGCTCTCGGGTATGAAAACCACTTCTCAATATCCAATCTCTCACACATAGAGATTTCTCACGACCTGTCAACCTGTCTCCTCAACAATAAACTCAAATTACAACACCACAACTCCCTACAAGATTCTATGTGAATATAAGGTAATAATTGAATTTTTCATACAGTCTGACCCCCTTCTACTCATGAGATCTTGAAACATGAATTATTTCCCAAATCCTTCTCTCAATAATCCTCTCATGTAATAATGCCCAAAATACACTAAGTCCAACAATATATACTGCATGCTTTTCACTTGACACTTGTCACCTTTAAAAGTAACTTTAAGCCAATTGGTGACCCATCCCCTACCCTCGAGAACTTAGGATAAAAAAATATCCACATTACACTTTTTGGTATTATTATTAAAATATTCCCCCCTTTTCCCTTTTTTTGTGGAGTTGGCCTCCCATCTCTTTTCATCTGAGTCAGTCTGCATGGAATGATGTAATATTATATTAATAATCATGGTTATATTTACATGGATAGGCACAGTGGCCTATCTAGGTCCAGGCTCACCAGCCTCATAATCACACAGGCTCTCTAGCCTCAACACACACACACACACACACACACACACACACACACATATATCCCAACTTTGCACACTTCCAGGTCATTATTGTGCACTTACCCAAGTGCGCGCAACATGGTGCAATGTGCGCACTTACCCAGGTGCATGCAACACATAAAATATGCACGCCTTGTCTTTGGTAACACTTCTTCGTGCACTACTCTAATGCACATAACATCATAACTTGGTGTCAATGAATCAACAGCCTAAATGTTCATTACATTTACGCTTCGTACCAATCATCTCACCAACCTATATGTATAGTTACAAAGGGTTCTGAATCAGGGACATTACAATCCCCTTCCCCTTATTTATGCATTGTCCTTAGTGCATCATATACAAATGTATATACAAAATTTCTAAAATATTTAAAAGATGAGGATACTATGCCTGCACAACATCCTCACGCTACTAGGTTGCATCCCCATGACCGTACCAAGTCCATTTGGCCTTTACTAGCTCCATGACACAATTCTAGAGCTGCTTGATTTTCCAATCCAATATGCAAACTGGTCGCACTTGAAATGCGCCTTTTGGCTCAACCTAAATCAAATTCCAATCAATAATATGATTAGTATCAGGTACGTACTTCTTAAGCATTAACACATGAAAAAAATTATGAATACAAAATGATGCAGGAAATGCAAGCATATAAGCAACATGACCAATCCTTTCAAGGATTTCAAATGGTCCACAATACCACGCTACTAACTTAGAACACTTTCCCAACTTCAGGTAACTGTGCCTGGCCTTCAATTTCAGATGCACGTGATCACCCACTTTAAACTCTCTGTGGGGTCTGCCTTTATTTGCGTAGCCTTTCTTCCTGTCTTGGGTAGCCTTTATATTCTACATGATAGTTACCATCTTCTCCTCCATTTCCCATAACAAATATGGAACAACTACTTCACGGTGTGTTGGGTTGTCCCAACTTATTGGCGTGTTTCACTTTCTACCATAAAGTGCCTCAAATGGGCTCATCCTTAAATATGATTGATACCCATTGTTGTAAGAAAACTCTACCAAATGCAAATAGTCTTCCCATTTGGATGGTTTATCCATCACATACATCCTCAACATATCTTTAATCATCTGATTTACCTTCTATGTTTGACCATCTAACTCGGGGTGATATGTTGTGCTAAATTTCAAACTTGTTCCAAATCCTTTGAATAGCCCTTTCCAAAAGTTTGAAGTGAACTTGGAATCTCTATCAGACACAATTGTCTTAGATATACCATTCAACTTAGCAACTTTGTGCATGTATATCTCAACAATGTCGGTTTCCTTGTAAGTTGACTTCGCTGGATCAAAATGGGCATCTTTAGTAAGCTTGTCCACCACCACAATAATAGATTAATGTTGCTTAGCAATCCTAGGCAACTTAGTTATGAATTCCATGGTATCAACTTCCCACTTCCACTCAGAAACAGGAAAGGGTTGAAGCAAACCAGCTAGATGTTTGTGCCCAACCTTGACCTTCTAACATTTGAGACATCTCGCAATAAAATCTGCAACTTCCTTTTTCATACATGGCCAAAAGTATTGCTTCTTGATTGTTACAATTGTCTTTTGCTAACCTGGATGTATAGCATAAGGGACATTATGCATCTATGACAGTATCATGATTTTCAACTCCAGATCATTTGGCACATGGGTTTTGTGTCTATACATGAGGATCCCATCCTCTCTTAGCTCATAACCTTCAAATGTATGCTATGACATACTTTGTTGTAAGGTCACCTTTATGTCCACATAGCACATATCGGATTTGGAAAATTATGAAATTATGTGGCATAAATTTTTCCAGTACATGCTAATGGTTGTAACATGCATCTCATGCATCTTCTTGATAAGTGCATCATCGACCTTGCTCTCTTTTCCTCTAATATGATTTATGTCGAAGTCATACTCACTGAGGAACTCTAACCACCTACTTTTTTTGACATTCAAACTTGGTTGTCCAAACAAATACTTCATACCACAATGTTTTGTTCTCAAATCAAATATTTTACCCATGAGATAATGCCACATATTCAAGAAATGAACTATAGCTTCCAATTCTAAATCATGAGTAGCATAGAGCCTTTCATGTTCTTTCAAATTCCTTGAATCATAGCACACCACGTGACCATTCTAACTCAGGACTCCATTGATTCCTTCCTTGCATTCATCCATGCACACAATGAATTCTACATCTAGATCAACAATTCTCAAAATTGGCACACTTGTTAACAAGTTATTCAAGTGTTGGAAACTCCTTGCACAATCCGAAGTCCATTCAAATCACACACATTTCTTCTGTAGATGTGTGATTGGATCCACAATCTTTGAGAATCCTTCAATAAAACTTCTGTAATACCCTGTTATCCCCATAAAGAACCTTACCTATGTGACATTTCTTGGTGTTGGCCATTCCTCAATGGATTTTATCTTTGCTAGGTCCACAATTATTCCTTCCTCTGAAATAATATGACCCAAATAATGAATCTGCCTCTGGTAAAATGAACACTTGCTCAAATTTTCATAAACTTTATGCTCCCTCGATACCTTCAATACCATCCTCAAGTGTTGTTCATGCTCTTATTCATACCTTGAGTAAATAAGAATGTTATCCAAAAATGCAAAAATGAACTTATCCAAATAACTCCTGAAAGCTCTGTTCATCAAACATATGAAGACAGATGGTGCACTTGACAACCCAAATGGCACCCTTATAAACTCGTAATAACCATACCTTGTTCTGAAGGAAGTCTTATTGATGTCTTCTTCCTTGATTCTCACATGGTGATAACCAGATCTGAGATCTATCTTGGAAAATATCTGTGTGCCTCTCAGCTGATCAAACATGTCAACTATCCTTGGCAAACGATACATGTTCTTCCTTGTTACCTCGTTCAACTTCCTGAAGTCAATTCAAAGTCTCAGCATACCATCCTTCTTATTCACGAACAAAACTGGTGCACCCCAAGGTAACACACTTGGGCGTATATGCCCCTTCTTCAGAATATCTTCAAGTTTCATATGCAACTCTTTCAACTCTGGCATACTCATCCTATAAGGAGTCTTGGATACAGGTGTTGATCCTAACATCATATTTATATATAAATCAATATCTCTTTTCATATGCAATCCCGATATCTCTTTAAAGACATCCTCAAACTCTTTCAACACTGTGCATTCTTCCGTACTTGGAATTTTATCCTCAAGTGCCTCTTCCATGTGCGATGTGAATACTTCAAATATTTTCCTGTATATTTTCTTCAATTGTAATGCCGAAACTTCTATGATAGTCACAACTCTTGGAATTCCTTGAACTGATCTCAAGTTCCCTTCCTCATCCAAGAAAGTAAATTCCTTATTGTAACAATCCACAACAACATGGTGCTCTTCCAACCAATCGATACCAATGGAGCAATCATATGATCCAAAAGGTATAATATTCAAATCAGTCTTTTTGCATAGTCCATTCATCTCCATTGGACATGCCTTAAACATCTCATTGATTTTCCCTTTTTCTCCTATAGATAACTGCACCAACCATGGTTTTGCAAGCTTGCTTCTTGGAAAATGGAATCTTTCCACCATATTAGGATCTATATAACTATGATTAGTTACTGAGTCAATTAAACTAGAAATGGGTTGGTCATTAATATTACATTCCACCTCGATCATGTGCGACTAAAACTCAACCTACTTGTTATCTAGCATGGCGTAAATCCTTTGCGCATTTCTACCCATCTCTTCCACTATCGCAGCTTGTTGTACATTGTGTGCAGTCCTCACTTTATCACCTCTTTGAGGGAAATCTCTGTGCATATGATTTCTACCACAACCCCAAGATTTCATAGGTTGTTTCCATGACTTTTGTCCCACTATTTTCAACATTATAGGGTCGTGGAGGGTTGTATGTCCTTGCATAGTATTTTTGAAAAAATGGTGGCTTAGCTCCCTTCTTCCTCTGTTCCACCTTACTTTTCATATTGTCTTACAATAAACTTAGATTACAACACCACAACTCCCAACAAGATTCTCTGTGCATATAAGGTGATAATCAAATTTTCCATACAGTCCGACCCCCTTCTGCTCATGAGAGCCTGAAACATGAATTATTTCCCAAATCCTTCTCTCAATAATCCTCTCATGAAATAATGCGCAAAACACATTGAGGCCAACAATATGTATTGCATGCCTTCCACATGACACTTGTCACCTTTAAAAGTAGCTTTAAGCCACTTGGTGACCCATCCCATACCCTCGAGAACTTAGGTTAAAAACATATCCACATAATACTTTCCGGTAATATTATTAAAATGTCCCCCCCTTTTCCCTTTTTTGGTGGAGTTGTCCCCCAATCTCTTTTTGTCTGGGTTTGTCTGCATCATACAATGTAATATTATATTAATAATCATTATTATATTTACATGGATAGGCGCATTGGCCTATCTGCGTCCAGGCTCACCATCCTCATAATCACACAGGCTCTTCGGCCTCAACACACACACACACACACACACACACACACACACACACACACACATATCAACGCACACTTCCAGGTCATTATCACACACTTACCCAAGTGCACGCAACATGGTGCAATGTGTGCACTTACCCAGGTGCGCGCAACACATAAAATGTGCACACCATGTCTTTGACAACACTTCTCCACGCACTAATTTTATGTGAACAACATCAAAACTTAGAATCAACAATTCACCAACCTAAATGTTCATTACATTTACACTTGGTACCGATCATCTCACCAACTTATATGTACAGTTACAAAGGGTTTTGGGTCAGGAACATTACAAGAGATTCCACATGGTATCACTGAAAGGATGACATGTGGCAGTATGGTGGGTGATGTGGCAGTACATCAGGATCATTTGTGGCATTATGACACTAATGTGGAAAATGATAGGTGGCAGTACAACGCTGACATGACATGATAACAGGTGGACGATCGAGGTGATGTGACAAGATGACAAAACAACTGACACGTGTACGGAAGGAATGATGTGGACCAATCAATGGTTGACATGCGACATCCTCCAATTGGCCAATATTGGCTAAGGGGTATAAAAAATGGTTGGGGTCAAAGGGAATCATACCCCTAAACTCTACGCATATATTCCAATGACTTAACCAAATCCCCAAACCAACCGAAATGCCAAACCAATTGTTAAGGCATGTTCGAATATTATATTTAAAGAGCATTATTGTAACTATATGCTAAAAGTGGAGGTACGCGGGTTTGAACCCATAACCTCCACGCGTATATGCCAAGGAATATTCCAACACCTTCACACTATGCATCGACCATTGTGCCAACGGTCTCCGTTGGTTAATCCAACCAACAAGATTGTATTTAAGTTTTAATAAATAACCATCTGAGCATATAGGGGGGTCGGGTGGGTTTTGAACCACTAACTTCCCCTAATTAAACTAGGCGCCCAATCCAATGCAGGAAATATATTTCCATGCCAAGGAGAAGAACAATACATTGGAATGCGAGCCAATGGGTGTTACAAGTTTGGTTTTGCAACATTTTTCATGCCATAGAGCTCTTTGAGAGAAGTATAAGGTGTTTACAGTCAAAATTTGTGTTTTTCTGAAAAAAAGAAGAAGTTGATTTTGACACTCATATCTGAGTTTTAGCAGTAGATAAGAAGGTCATTGTAAAAACATAAGTTGGATCCATTATTGTATCAAGCATTTGAGCATTAATAGAGCGGGCTCTCATTTGGAAGCGGACCCAAAGATGTAGCTGAAGATGGGTGAACTCTGTTATCAACTTGTGTAATGCGCCTTGTTCTTGTTGTTTCTATTTCACTCAGTTTCTTGGAAGTTATTTATCATTAATTAGGTTTTGAATAAGTAAGTCAATTCATATGTTATTTTTCAAATAGTTAATACGATCTTAATTTTTCAAATTAGGTTGGATGTTAATGTATACTTAAGAAACAATTTAACATCTAAAGATTTTTGGATAAGAACCATATATGTACTTTATGGTGTTGTTATGTATATTATATGAAGAAAATTATTTTTCAAGGTTTTCATATGCCTGGGTTCCTTTGGCATATACCATGTCTACAATAGGAAATATTTTTAATTGGGGAGGCATTTTATCTAATTAGGTTAGTGTTAAGGTTGAGAGGGTTCATAGAGAAAAAGAGACACTCGGTGTGGTTCTTTCCTTTTACATGTCCTCTTATTTGTTAGATGTTGTGTGTTCCACAAACCCATTTTTGGGAATCAATCTTAGTTGGAAAAATTCAGAAGCCCCTATTCATGTTTATTTTTAGATTTTGTGGGAAAATAAGTACAAGAAGCGTTATACAGAAAGTTGTGATCATTTCTCAGCACAACTATATTTCATCATTTTCCATGAAGAATGTCCTAGGTTAACTTATCATACAAGGTATATTTTAGGTTGTATTGGTAGTTGGTACATACAAGAGGATTTGACTTACATAAGGATTTTTGGTGCAATTGTAGCCCCTCATCTTTTTCCAAAATATGTATTAGATAGACTTCTTGTGATAGAAATGGCGTATCAGACAATGTTGCGAGGATTTAATTCTTCATTACTAAAATAGGTGAAGAAAAAAAAAATTATACCTTATAGTTTTATACTTGGGCACTATCTAAAACACACTAGGCAAGAGGCAACTGGTAATCTATAATATCAGTTCTCATTGAGACAATTCAAAAAACATAATCCCAAGGGGTTCGTTTCCAAACATTGTGATTTAGTGTCTGCAAATTTTCCTTATAGTCATGATAAATGGGAAGACAAGTTATTTTTTAATGATGCTCATGATTGGGATAAAACGTTAGAAAGGATGAAGAATCCTTGTATAACATTTTTTAAAAATATATCCATTGATGAACATATGCTAGAGATACAAAGAAGATTAGCTGCTAAGAGAGTTGAATGTGAGGTGGAAGAATCCAATATATTAGACAAAATTATATTGTGAGAAGAGGTATAATTAAAGCCCATTCAAGATGAAAAAATTAGATTATAGTGGGAGAAGGAATCTCAAAGACAAGAAAAGGAGGATCTCAAAAAAATAAGAAGAGAAATCTACTCAAGAAGGATTAGAAGCCAAAAGAAAGGCTATTGAAGAAGAAAAGGTAAAAATGGACTTGCAGATTCAGAGAGAAAAGTAAGATTTAGAAAATTAGTTACAAGAAGAGAAACTTCAAAAAGAAGAAGAGGAGAATAGAAGGAAATAGCAAGAACATGAACATATAATTGTTGAAGAACTAAGGAAGAAAGAATCTGAGAAGTTTCAACAATAATTTGCTGCAAAGAACCAATATTCTATGGGATAAAAACAAGATGAGAAATCAAAGCAACAATCCATAGGCCTACCCAAGGAAGTTATTGACTTGAATAAGGTTGAATAAGATTCCCTTGAATCAGATGGTAAGCATGACGACGATAAGGCAGACGATGATAAACTTGAGGAAGATGATTTTGGGATGAATGACATGATTGGAAATATTTCCAATGGTATTACTAATAATTCCCATTATTTAAAACAGATTCAAGCAGTTGATAGATGGAACAAACTGTTGATACTGAGAGGGGGGGTGAATCAGTATCAAGTAAAATTTAAAACCTTTTTCAACTTATACTTAAACCATTCAATTATATCCAATGAGCAATGAACAATGGTATAATAGTTACACCAATACACCACAATACACCATGCACAATATATGAGAAATAATCAATAGTTATTGTTCAAGGGAAGTAATGACTTCCAAAGGTAGCTACAGCTTCCAAATGTAAAGGGAGGGATAAACCTCCAAGAGGA